>VOMN01057143.1:0-30236 GCA_014899125.1 Orchestia grillus | reverse complement strand
TGTGCTGTCACCCGCGTCAGCTCCGAAAGCTTGACCAGGCGTAGAGTAAAACTGCTTAGTCGTATCCTACAACGATAGTGTAATGACACACGAATGAAGCATTATTACTGCGAGATGTGACAGTCGCAAAATTTACGCTGCTACGATGGTGAAGTTAGGTTCCATTCACGGAGCTCTCGCTGTGATCCTTATCCTTCTTTTGATGGTGCGAGATTTTAAAGCCTAAACTTTAAAAAAAAAATGCTTCTCGTGGATAACGTCTGGAAATATTTGTCCCTTTCTTAAATGAATGAACTTTCATTAAGTAAACTATAGAAATCCCCGCAGGTTGTACTGACCACATTGTTTTGGCCAGTTTCAGCTTCCTGAGTTTCGATAGTTCGCAAATTGTGCGTCAAACTCTGAGCCCCAGTGTGAAATTTATCGTGTGCCTGTATAAACATTCTGAAAAGTATGACAAAATACTACGAGTCACACTTGAATATCATGAACCACTGGAACAGAAGAGCAACTCTTAGAACTAAGTTCGAACCAATCCTGATTCAAATGACAGTCGTCGAGTAAACTGTGATGTTTGTAACAAGATTCGCCCGAGTCGAGGTCTAGTACTAGTGACCTATTAGCATTCCCCTAAGCAGTAAGGATTTCACACGCCATCGTTGCAGGGTTGTTTATCGTAAACGTAACCTAGCCTAACCCAAGTAGCTCAAGAATTTTGCAGGTTATTTCCAAACGATCTCAAGATAATTTTGAAAAGCGAACTTGGGGTAACGAGTCGTTTCTCAAGTTCCGATACACGCTTACCTGAAGAAGCTTAGAATTCAAAGTAACGCATTCATCGTTAAAGTCGCTTCTTAATAATACGTTCAGCGTCTAAGTCGCCTCAAAGTAACCTGCAAAATGATAATTAGTGCCTTCGAGTCCACACCCGATGTCAAATGCCTGCCGTAGCTTATAGCTTTCGTAGCTTGTTAATGCAGCCCTAAAAGGACCAATGATTTTTGAAATGGACAAAGTATTGCGACAGCAGTCGATCACATTTAGTGCACTTTTGTGCTTATTCACCCATATTTACCCTTATTCTGATTGAAACAACTTGAATTTAAGAATAAACTATCTTGTTCCTAATGTCCATAATTCTTGGCAGCGGTCCTTATAGGGTTAACCCTTCACTGCGCAATGTTATCATTCGTGATAGTGTTATGAATTGATGTATAGTCTTTCTGCCATTATTGCCAGAGAATTGGTTTGTTTGCTATTTCAAAAAATGTAATAAAATTGCGCAGTAAACGGTTCAGTATTGTATGGCTGTGTGATGATCGGTGATACCTCTTCATGATGAATTTACGCATTTTTGTGTATTATCCAATTGGTACAGCTTAAACGACTAGGTGCTTCAAGATAGTATACCGTAGTCGTGTTTCATTGTAGTCAAAATTGGTCTCACCATTGAGGGTGCAAACATGTCGCTAAACACAATCGAGTTGCCATCATGTCGCTAAATTGGAATAAAAGCTCGTTTGTACGTGCTTTTTTGAACTCATTTTTGGTGAGGCTGCTCGTACAACTCCCGTTGCACCTTGAAAAGTTGTTGCGCTTTGCCTTCACTACGAAAGTGGACTTCCACCACGAAAATTAAAGTTCTGATTTTCAAAACTGGTTTGAGTTGTTTCTTGGGTCCAGCTTTTTGTTTCTCAAAGGATTAGAAGTACGATACACAAGTAGCCAAAACAGATCAATCGTGAACGAACTTTTCAAAATGTTGGTTTTGATCACGCTTATTGTTGTAACCCTCCTTTGTAACGAGTACCGTAACGGAGTAGAAAAATGCATCATGAAGAGGTTTTGCAATGCTTTGACCCTTCCAACCCGGTGATGTGTATTAACAAAGTGTGGCAGTAGGCAAATTTATCACTAGCGAGTTATGAGGGTTAATTACTAGCTATAGATATTCTAACAGTAGTCCCGTATCCTCTATAGTTGCAGCTAATTGACTGAATGTGGTCATCCTCGTGCATCCTTGTAGATCTTGCATCCCAGGTCGCAATCTAACATCTGGAGCAAATGGATGATTCAACTCACCTGTATTATATTTTATTGGTTTTCATTTCGAAATAGTCCAAGAACTTCAGACATGGTTGCCCTTTCATTCCAGCTGTTTAGAAGCGCCCTTAGCGAACCTGGAAAACTTTCCACGTCCACTGCAGTGTAGTATGTTCAGCGCATTATTACAGTAACACTCCTCAAGATTTTCCTGTCCAGTAGAACGCATGAATGCGCATGCCTCGTGCACACTTAGCTGAGCTGACGCCTATTTTCATGCTCTGTTTTGTGATTCACACTACATCAGTTGTTGTTGTTTTGATTTGACGAAACTAAGTGAATATGTTAACGTGATTTGTTTTCTAAATCGATCTCGTTCGATGTGATTGGATTTGTGAGTACCAACCGATTCTGCAGTAGCTCCCTATGCTAGCTGGCTTAACGTAACTGATACTCGTCTGGCATGGTCAATTCTCACTCGGTGTTCGTAGCTAGTTATATGTAAATTTCTGGAATCGTCGAAGATCTTCCACAAAATTCAACCGTGTTTACACTTTTCTCGATACATGTTCGTGTTTGTGCTAACACTCGCGTACCTCAAATCCTCGTCTTCAAGTGTTGTGTCCAGCAAAAAAGTCTTCCGTTAATGTTCTGAATGCTACCGGTTTCCGTCTTCGTGATGTTCTTTGTTACGCTAAGTCATTAAATGTGTCCCCGTTATACGACATCCACTTTCTCTTTCTCGTCGTCGTTGAGCATAACTTATACGGAGATTCGCACTCTCTATTTTAATGTTGGGGTTTCCTCGATAACTTTTTCAGAGACCGAAGCAGGAATCGTAATCGTCCATTTTTTATCGATTTCTTTTTACAGGACGCTGGCCAGCCGCGCTTTAGGCCTCACAGATAATGAGTTGATAATCGTCTAGAGAACCGTTTGATTATATTTGCATGCGCTAAAATATGTTGGAAATGTTGATGTCATTCTCAAGCTAAGAATTCATTTGAAACAACGCATATGAACTGTTATGAGACGTGCTGTGTTCGTTGCTTGCCGTGGATTTTAGTTTCTCGGAAACAATCGGTGAAGTACTTTGAATTTTTTTTTAATAAGAAGACTTACCGAAGGAGAGAAATATTTCGTTTAATGTGACGTCTTCCCGATACATAATGTAGTTCAGATCATGCTGTATTGACCATCACGCCTAATGTAACACTTTCACAACACCAGCACAGTCGAATGTTTGGAAGAGCCGAGTTTAGAGCACCCATATATGCAACTGATGTAATTTGCCAAACTGTATTTACTATTAAGACGCCATCAATAGTGATACTAGTTTCATTTCATTGCAGTGCAGGTGCTAGACCTACATCGCTTTGATTACTCATCCATCTATTGCTGCTGCTGCTTCTTCATTTCTTCTCATTTGATTTCCTAAGCAATAAGTGGCCCTTCGGGGCGCAGCTTGGCTGACTAATTCATATCAGAGCCTGACCTTTTTTACTGATTCGCTTACGCAATTTCCTTTGTTTGGGTACGCGGTTTGAACTTCCCCAGAAACAATGATTCACGAGTGCTCTTTTCTCGACCCAGTTGTACAGGGAGAAGTAGTAAGGTTGTATACGTTTCGTGATTTTTAACTGTGCACTCGCACCCCAAAATGCAGTACCTACCCATTTAGTCTGCCCAATAAAATTGGTGAAAATGAAGGTATGTACGGACGACGACGACGCTCATGTTTTTATCCTGTGCTGTACAAGTGTTCAGTGCATGACCACCGTGTGTGTAAGGTAATGTAATCATTGACCGGCCGAGTGCTTTGATCCTACAGTTGTACCTGGGTATCGTATTGACTGCGGTGGTGGTGATCACGGGCATATTCTCTTACTATCAAGAGGCTAAGAGCTCGAGGATCATGGAGTCCTTTGCCAACATGGTGCCGCAGGTAACCAGGGTGCAGCATATGCTAGTGGGTCTTGGCTCCTCCTTCCCTCCCCCTCCCGTCCACTCTCTTCTCCCCATCTTTACTTAGCTGCATTTTTGCGTTAATTAGAGAATCCGGTGTAGTTATTTCCAGTAGAATGTGCTAGGATGTGGAAGTGCTCAGAGTCCGTAGTGTTGTTGAGCGTTTATAGAGATGTTCTTTATAGTTAGGGATTGTGTAGTGTTATGAGTTACTGTTTCAAACTTGTAGTAGGATAATACGAAAAGAGGTGTAATGTCCATATCCTGGAACGTGAAACCTGTTGGATGAGAATGAAGTTCCAGCTGTTAAAAGTGAATGTAAATGCAGGGGTCGTTGTAAAATATTAAAAATTTATTTTATCGTTAAGCCAGCATGGGCCTCATGATTGACTGCTACACCATAAGGAAGGGAAGGAAATTAATTTAGATATTGAATAAATTTTAATGATGTTGCATGTTCCTTGGAAGTAAGACCTGTCAAATTTTAGGCCTACGGAGTTGAATAATTGATCTCGGCATGAATTATGACTTTTCACTACTAGTAGATCCCTTTTAAGATAGTTCGATCTTATTCATCCGTACGGTTTAGCGAAGAGCCAAGGATATGTCTTGTAGAAGAAGTATTTGGTTCGTTATTTTCTTGCCCTTAATTTATTTTTACTCTTCAGAAAATCTCAACATTTTTGACATGAATGAAGGCATGTTAATAAACGAAGCATTGTCGAGGCATGATAGGTTGTAACGATCTTCACCAAGTGAACAAATAAGGCCACCAGCTTGGATTTAATTCACCATCTAAAGTCTAATTTAACAGGACGAGTTTAGGTACTTTGAGATCGTGAACATGCAAAGAAACCAGTTTTCTGGAGTTACAATTTGTCTTTCTTTTGAATGCCCATTATATTATGAGTTGTAGTTTTATAGCAGTTCTACAGTTGGTAGTGAGTGATCCATCGAGATTTATGGAGGTTTCATAATTTTATCCCATCCATTACAGTAGTTTATTTTGCTGGGAAGCTTGTGTTAGGTGAGCGTTCCCGTTCATAACGTTTAAAAATCCTAGTATCGCAGTCGCTAGTAAAATATATCTATTGAGGATAATAATGGGAGAAGCTGTAGGTCCTGGGTGAGAAATCCCCGTTGTGCTATAGAAAAATTAATCTTGATCGAGGGCAAAGTTTCTTCGAACATTACCTCGCTGTCGTAATCGCTTACTTATTTTGAGCGCCCTAATTTTTCATAATGCACGAACTCAAATTTCATTGGGGTCGTGCTGAGCACATTTTTTTTTCAAATCCCGACCTTTTCGAGCTCTAAAGTTCGTGCAGTTGCCTCTCCCTGGTCAGTTCGTTTTCCTTCGTTTATGGCTGTGACGTAAACGAAAGTAACGACGAAGGGCCCCTGCTTCTGTGCCAAAGCACTTTCGCACGCGCATGTAAATGTATTCTGTTTGATGTAGAAACATGTACTTCTGTTGCCCTAGTCGATTCGAGGACTTCTTTTTGTTGCGTAAGTAAGTGAAGGTAAGCCGGTGTCTGCATAGCGATTAAGTACTAACTTTTAGACGCTATAGTGTGTGAAATTGTTGAAAATGTTGGTAAGTTGAGCGATAAGTTAGCAACCATTTTACGGGACCTCGACCAAACGCAGACAAACTGTTCTGCTATTACCACGGTGTCACCGACCAGTCGAATGCAACATTCTTCTTTCAATTAAGGCACTGCTGAAGGCCTGACGAGTGACAGCTTCGTTAGAAATATCTGGGGTGGTCGAAGCGCTTCAATGTCGCTCTATTGAGTATTATCGTTTGACACAAAGTTCCCATTCGCCTGGGACAATTATAGAAGCAATCATTCTATGGGTCCCTATTGATAATGGTTAAGGTGAACTACCATAGCTCAGCGATAAGCTCCACCTCATACACCCCCACGACCGGATGGCTTCCGCTGTTGCCCCATAACTCGAGCGTGCCGTAGTCGCCGCTGTTTCACGGCCCTCCGGTCCGCAGTGCGTTATTCTTTTTTGCTGTAAATCTGGAGTTTGAATGATAGTTGAGTGCAATTATATATTCCCATATGGCATAGTCTTCATGTATCGTGAAGTGGCCGAGGTCTCTGAAACCATAGTTTAGTGTGGCAAATTAACCCTAATTGAAGCTGCTCTTAGTGCCATTATAGCATTTCATGTTTCCCTTAAGAAATACTGAACTTAGTTCAATTAGCTAGTTGCCTGATGGAATATGTTTCTAACTTAATTTAGATTTGTGATACTGTGCATTTCAACTCTAATTTTTATGTCTAATTTAGATTTTTCAAAAACTAATGTATTAGATCGTTCAGTGTATTTTTACGTAACGAAAAGTACTCAACGTTAACTTTATTTTCACATTTTCTGTACATCGTGGAAGCCAATTAGCCGTGAAGAACTATTACTGAACGTGCGAGTACACCTCTTCCTTTAACAGACTTGAAAGAAAAAATTGTAGAGCAAGGCATTCGCCTTGTATTAATTAAATTCACCGTATTGAATTCAACCACTCATTATAACCACCCTAACTTGAGAGAGGTTAATTAAGCACACATTTCTTCGTTATTGTGGCAATGCAATAACAAACTAGTGTCTCCCCTTAATACGGGGGCACAGAACCAAGGCTCGACGCCATTGTCGGTTGTACAAGACTCGTTTGATGTCTCCACCGCCCCTGCATAACGCCGTGCCTCTTGTGTCCAGTACGCCATAGTGCTGCGTGACGGCGAGAAGCAGAACCTGCAAGCCGAGGATCTCAGTATAGGAGATGTTGTGGAGGTCAAGTTCGGTGATCGTGTGCCCGCTGACATCAGAATCATCGAGGCCCGAGGCTTCAAGGTGAGTCAAGCCAAATGAAATAGGCGAATATTAACTTAGTTTTTAGACGAGCAAAAATGAAATATGCGAACATTGAGGATCTACTCAATTTTTAGACGGGCAAAGTAATGCGAACGCAGTTCGCATTTTGTGTAGTTGTTGAGCACATTCACTTTTGTTTTGAACGAATCATTTGAGAAATAATGTGCTATACTGGTTTGTTTCTATCGTTCTACCAGTATAACACTAAGGCGCCTATAGTGTTAATTTGAAATTAAATGTTATTTTGATGAAATATTTGTTATTAATTGTATACCAGGAGATTATAATAGATTACTTAATTTTTCTTTTAATTATTTTAATTTTTTTGTAAGAACATTATTATTAAGTGTGATTTTAGAAAATACTTGAACTTCAACTTGAACGTATATTTAAAAAAAATTAAGGTATAGAATTTCAAGTCGTTATTATAAGTAAGTTTTTATCGATAAAATATCCTGTAAAGTTGTAGTATTTTTTACCAATACTTTTACCATTTTCGTGCGCTAAGTTATATTTTCTAGTTAGTTCTCAGTAGCCTTGTTTGTCTGATGGAATTGGATGAAGCATTTTATTAGAGCATCTAATTGGGTCCTTGCTGAGAATATAGGGCGCATGGTTAGCCCCTGGCAAACATCTGAGATCATTTTACTTTGTTTTTTAGTTACTGTTGTGCTTACCTGTAGAGACGAGCAAAGATGTCTATGGAGGTCTTGTAATGAAGACGAGTCGCTGGGCGTGTGTGGAAAGTAGATGTCATATTTCCTGTAATAACTTCTAGCAAGATGGAGTACTGAACACGCTTGTCATTGGTAGAAATGGTGTTCACGTGGGGTGTTGAGCATGCAGATGAAAAGTTGGTCCTCAAGTTTCTAGTTGTAACCGCTAAGAAAATTAAAGGACTAGAGCTCGCTTGCCATGGGAACTTATTAACTTTTACCTTGGTGAATAAGATGGTGTATCTAACTCTGTTCATAACGCCTGAGAAAACACCGCTTTCGGAAATAAAATCTTACGCTTTGTTCCAGGTGGACAACTCTTCGTTAACGGGAGAGTCCGAGCCTCAGTCACGGTCACCGGACTTCACAAACGACAACCCTCTTGAGACTAGGAACCTCGCCTTCTTCTCTACCAACGCTGTTGAAGGTTCGTGCTCGGCTCACGGTGGTGCTCATGTCCTAAAGGGAAAAAACTTCATTCCAAACTAAGTAGACTTACGGTACAACAGATTGGGTTTTCAATGTCTTATAATTAGGTACGGATAAGACGCGTGACTGATCTGTCAGGTGGCCTAGGATAAGCCTTATGCAAAAGGGTTAAGTTAGTCAGGTCTGTCTATCGTATGCTATGGGGAACGGCGCCCCCAGGGAGGCACTGTTAGGTTACCTCAGCTGTAGGTAGGCCTTCGGGGCTGTTGTCTTTAGTACTCACTTTGCTCTTTTCTATTTGCACGCCTTCTTTGCTGATTTTTCTTCATTTTTTCTTTCTTTTTCCTTCAACTTACTGTTTATACGTCCAGGGAATCTTGTGTGGGAGCACACCTGTGCATAGATTCGACTTTTTCTAAAATCCATTCTAAATGGTCACTTTTCTCGCGCCCTTGAGATTAGTTTTGATGGAATTTCAAACAAACTAATAAATAAAATAAATAAGCGCGTGGCTGAGATCTGGAACCCTACAAAACAATCGGATAATCGCAGGAAACATCGACAGCAATCGCAAAGTTAAAAAGTTGACTTTAACTCACGTAATCATAGCCGTGCCGTTACCGTAAAAACGCCGTATTTTCATCACGCATACACACACACACACACATGCAGTATTTTCACGCTGCGCTTCTGTTGTCCAGGTACTGCACGTGGTGTCGTGATCAACATTGGAGACCGCACCGTTATGGGCCGCATTGCTGGCCTGGCCACTGCTCTCGAGACAGGCGACACCCCCATCGCTAAGGAAATCGCTCACTTCATCCACATCATCACTGGTGTGGCTGTCTTCCTCGGAGTCACATTCTTCATCATTGCCTTCATCGTCGGTGAGTGAAACTGTGAAGTTCTCCTTCGTCCACTCACGCCGAGCTGCAAGAGCCTAGCTATGGTGTTCCACAAAGGACGTTGTATTTGAATAGATTGTTTTTACGATGAGGAAGCGTTGCGTAGTTCTATACCGATTCTTCAGGACAAACCGCACTCAGCATCGCGAAAAAGGGAAAAATTATTCGTTCGAAGAAAGCGATTTCGCAAACGCGGTAAATGCTTCTCTCCGAACTTCAAAACGCGAAGTGTCACCTAATTTATTAAATACGACGTTCTGTGTGGAACAATGTGGATTTATCAGTTAATAACAGTTGAAGTGTTTGCCAATTCTTGGTGCGTGCGTGATGCGTTTCAATTGTGTTAGCAACCACATTTAATTACATATGAAGCTGTATTACGCCAATCTGAATGTAGAGTTGATGGATGCGTAAATGAGGTTTCGATATTGTTCGAAAGATTATGCCTGAATTACCGAAACCCTAATTTTCATAGCCCAGCTGCAACGAATTGGAGCGAAGGAAAACTAAGTTATTAGTCTTCGGTTGGAATGTGGATTGAAAATGGTTGTTTGTGGCAGATAATATGGTGGAAAGAATTAACCAAAGTTTAGTTCTTATATTTGTACTACAAAGATGCATTGTTGACTGAATTTTTATATGAATTTGTTTTATTTTCTTCCGTTGTGCGTTATACATCATTCCCTGTCCGATTTTCGTGACAAATGCAAATTATTCAACTTCCATTTCCATTGGGAAAACCTTTCAAAATTTTAGTTTACAGCAGATAACGCCAACCTTGCTCGAGGTTTATTCTACTGATGCGTGCATTGGTTTCATTGATTTGTGTTACAAGCATTTGATGGTCTTCAGGTTACCACTGGCTGGACGCTGTTGTCTTCCTGATCGGTATCATCGTGGCCAACGTGCCGGAAGGTCTCCTGGCTACGGTGACTGTGTGCCTCACCCTCACTGCCAAGCGTATGGCTGCCAAGAACTGCCTCGTCAAGAACTTGGAGGCTGTCGAAACCCTTGGCTCAACCTCAACCATCTGCTCTGACAAGACGGGTACCCTTACCCAGAACCGGATGACCGTCGCCCACATGTGGTTCGACAACCAGATCATCGAGGCCGACACCTCTGAAGATCAGTCCGGCGGTCAGATCGACAAGACCTCGCCCGGATGGAAGGCTTTGTCTACCATCGCTGCTCTCTGCAACAGGGCTGAGTTCAAGTCTGGCCAAGATGGTGTTTCTATCCTGAAACGAGAGGTTAACGGTGACGCATCAGAAGCTGCCCTTCTCAAGTGCTGCGAACTGGCCTGCGGTGACGTCCTCGACTGGAGGAAGCGCAACAAGAAGATCTGTGAAATTCCGTTCAATTCCACCAACAAGTACCAGGTGTCAATTCACGAAACAGAAGACAAGAGCGACCCTAGGTACCTCCTTGTGATGAAGGGTGCCCCTGAAAGGATCCTTGAACGTAGCTCCACCATCTTCATTAACAATGAAGACAAACCCTTGGACGAAGACCTCAAGGAAGCTTTCAACAATGCCTATCTCGAGCTCGGTGGTCTTGGCGAGCGTGTGCTCGGTTTCTGCGACTACAGACTGCCTGCTGACAAGTACCCCGTCGGTTTCCCCTTCGACGCCGACAACTGTAATTTCCCCGTGCACGGACTCCGCTTCGTAGGTCTCATCTCCCTCATTGATCCCCCTCGTGCTGCTGTGCCTGACGCCGTCGCCAAGTGCAGGTACGTTTGTCTGGTACTCCTCTTTTCGAAATGTTTCAGAAGTTTTAGCTGTGTCAATGTAATAGGTTTCAGAAACATTGTTTTAGAATCTCTCCCTTCTTATTTGGTCTGTGGTCTCCTCATATATGTTTCTAACGCAATGATGGTCGTTGATAATGGCCCCTGATCGCGTTGTTTCATGTCTTCTATAACGCTTTTGTCCTCACTTAATGGCTAGGGATGCCTGTACTGTATATCGGGTTTGGTAGCTTTCTCTAGCTGCGGCTGCTTCAAGTTTTCAAAGGTAATGCCATTTCGTACCCAAATCGATGTCGTAAGTAAATGAAAAATTCTGAAGTGACCTCTTCGAACACAACTAGTTGTTAAGAAAACAACTATTTTTTCAGGTCTGCTGGTATTAAGGTCATCATGGTTACTGGTGACCATCCCATCACTGCCAAGGCCATCGCTAAATCTGTGGGTATCATCAGCGAGGGTAATGAAACCGTCGAAGACATCGCCAACCGCCTCAATATTCCCATCAAGGAAGTCGACCCCAGACAAGCCAAGGCCGCCGTCGTCCACGGTATTGAACTCCGAGACATGACTTCCGACCAGCTCGACGATGTTCTCAGGTAATGTGGAAACTTGCTGAATATTTCGTTACTTGCCGAATGCTATCGCCAAAGAGAGTTTCCACATTCTGATTGCTCGTTTACGCATTACGTAGCTCTACGATATTGAATACATTATCTAATCGTGCATTTTTGAATATTTTATGATCAATCGCAGTGTTGCAACACTCTCTTGCGACACCCTGTAGTAATCTGTGAGGTGTCGCCGGCCACATTAATGGCTGTAGTGGTGGCACTTCTTGGAATAGGAAGCAACGGGTTTGATCCCGGGATCAGTGCTTCCCTTGAGAAATGTTTCAAAATTCAAACATTACTAGATATAAACGACAGCCGTGTGTAGCCCAGGCCTGGTTGTCCGTACTTGTCAAAAGGATAATAAGGTGTAATGGTAGAGAATACTCTTCCTGAACTTCAAGTAATGAAGCTCCCACGCTATCTTCGTTGCTGCTCAGTATTTTATATTTTTTCTCGATACTTTTTATGTGATGAACAAACGGAGCGAAGATGAACGTTGAGCAAGCTTTTTCATCATCCTTAGTTGAGATCCACTGCTTGCCAAATCTCGTATTTCTTGTTTTTCTTACGAGTTTTTATGTAACCGCGGTCACCTTCGTTATAGCGATTGTCTTAGTAAACCATTTGACCCAATAGCGCGTCACTCAGTGAAGTACGAAAAATCGCCTTGTGTGCCTTCCTTAACTCATAATCTTTCATTCTATTTATGGACGATAACAAGAAGACTCGCCAATTCTATACTTCGTGACGAATGCTTTACTGAAATTTTACCCTTTGCAGAAGTTTTTCATTCTTTGCTAAAAATAATGTGTGCATTTAGAGCTAAATCGAAATAATTGTGCGCACAGGCATCACACCGAGATCGTGTTCGCCCGTACGTCGCCCCAACAGAAGCTCATCATCGTCGAGGGTTGCCAGAGACTCGGTGCCATCGTCGCTGTAACTGGTGATGGTGTCAACGATTCGCCCGCTCTAAAGAAGGCCGATATTGGTGAGCTATGGCGTCTGAAATCCTTAAGTCTCCTCTGTCTCACACGCTTTCTACTTCACCAGGGAGTGAGTCATCTCTGACATAGTGACTCCTGTGAGCTATTAAACCTTTTTTGTGTGTCTCCTATCTGACCAGCGCGAAGTCTTAGCAAAAAGACCAACATGATTGGCTGTGCGCCTCAGCGCTCAAGTACTGAGTGTGCTTGAACCAACGGAGGTCGTCAGCGCAAAAATGAATAGGAGATACAATATTGTTTGTCTCATTGTTCTATAAAGGCTTTGCTAATTGAATGAATGGCACTTCTGATAACTTCCTAGTTCTTTTGATTCCGAGTGTACTAGTGAATATATGTGTGGGTGCCTAATCCTTGAGCTGTGTAGGCCTATGGATCTTTTGCGCCCACCACAACTCACAACTCTGCTCTAGCAACGGACGCGAAGGGTGAATATTTTCTTGTGACATCTGTTGTAAAAAACTTACTTCACGTCAAGATAAATATATGCTGGCTCACTTTGAGATCCACGAGAAAATTTCAGTGTTACTACGACTCGACATTTTTACTCGTTCACAAATTTACCATTGCGAAGCATACCTTAACGTGATGATTTTTCCAGGTGTTGCCATGGGTATCGCTGGCTCTGACGTGTCCAAACAAGCCGCCGACATGATCCTGCTCGACGACAACTTCGCCTCCATCGTCACCGGTGTCGAGGAAGGGCGTCTCATTTTCGATAACCTCAAGAAATCGATCGCGTACACTCTTACGTCTAACATTCCCGAGATCTCACCCTTCTTGTTCTTCATGTGCGGCTCAGTACCCCTCCCACTCGGCACCGTCACCATTCTCTGCATTGATCTTGGCACTGACATGGTGAGTTCATTCTTTACCTTGTACGTTATGTGGCCTTCATTTTGTGTTCGGGGAGTTTATATTCGAAAATATCACTTCTTTTGTACAGGCGTAGAAGTATTTTTTTATTTTTTCTGAGAATGAGCATTTTTTTATTAGGTTTTTTCAGCGCGCTCAATTGATGTCCCATACTAGTCTTTATATTATAGAAGTGAATTTTTAGTTTCAAAATTCAATTTCTATATTTTATCAGGATACCGGAGACAGCTGCGCTATTATATTAGTTAGCTTGATAACTATACGTAATGCACAGTCTCACTAAATGGATTTGAACATATTTTATTGCTAATTACACTATTTTTATCGTTCGTAAATTTCTGAAAGTTCTGCATATCGTCAAACTTCATTTGTTTCATTTAGGCGCTGACTCGGGTATGCCAATTAGTATCAAAAGTTATTTACATACAGCGCACCAACCAAGATTTGCGGATTTCTCCAACGCTTAATTTCAATTTACGATAGAAATACATGCGCGGCTGTCGTAACGAGAGCAAATGTACGTTCGAATATGTGGACTAATTATGAGTGCTACCATCTTGCCGGGGTGTAGATTCAAGGATTCAACTCAGATTGTTTTCATGGTGCTCACTTTTCTGTGCCCGAACACGAGGGAGGAGAGGGTGTTTTATCTTAGGAGGCTTTCTGGCCCGCTGTTAGTAAGCCGTTGGCAATCCAGAAGCTCATTTTTTTCTAAAATCTTCTGTGAACAAAGAATGATCGAGTGTTGAATTAAACATTGTCTGTGGCCTCCTAGATTCCAGCGATCTCATTGGCTTACGAGGAGTGTGAATCGGATATCATGAAACGGTGGCCGCGTAACCCTGTTCTTGATAAATTGGTCAACGAAAGGTACACTCAAGCATTCCCTTGTTTTCGTTCTCGACCGAGAATGGTCTCGTAGAATTAAAACTCGGTATTCAAGCTAGCGCTGAATTATTTATTTTCCAATAAAAGTAGCTTAAATCTTGCCAGTGAAAAATTGTGTCAAACTAGTGCTAAATAATCAGTCATCAAGTTAGAGTAAACAGCTAAATCTAGCTAATCCGTAAACAAACATTCTTATGCCATACTTTTCACCGCGCGTAGGTTTCTTCTGTAAGCTAATTCCATTGAAGTCCTTGACTAATTAATTCTAAGCTGCTCTCCACCATTGATGAAGTCATTCTCAGAGCTTTCAGTAAAACTATAGAGGTATTTAGTTATTTTGTGGAAGTGAAGCGCTTGTTATAAGGTGTCAAAACTACATGGTTATTTTTTCTTTACGGGACTGAAAAGCCACAGAATCCTGAGACTTAAATTCTTTTAGCCACTTTTTGAAGACAATATTCTTCATGGGCTGTAGCTGTTCATTACGGCACTGCTGAGTTCTGGTCCAATTCCCTGGATTTCTGCCTCGATGGATGCCTTGAGTTGGTGCAGATCTGTCGGTTTATCACAGTGAACTTTCCCTTCAGACATCCCCTAAGGATACAATGATACTAAATAAAACTGGTATGTCTCAGACATTCATAGATGCTTAATTCTTAAAATTAGTTGAATATAATACAAGTTGACGAAAATTCTTTTTGGTCTTATGATTAAGAATAACCCTGCATACGCGTAACATAGTCTACAGCTGTGCTGGCCCAGTAGCCCATAGGAGGGAACCCGCTAGCTTGTATCCATGCTACTTGGCTCTTCTTGCGCTCAGTCGTTTCCTGCAGTGCTGCTCCTGCACCACGATTGTCACTATCAACCTTTTGAGTTTCACTGAATGGTCTGAGGACTTGATGGGAGTTTACATGAAAAATGACGTCTTCGTTATGTGCACTTTTTGTTGAAGTGAAGAAAAGGTTTTCTCATATTCATCAAATGTATGCTGTGGTATGTGGGATGTGAAATAAATGTTATTTATTTTGTTCATAATTTTGCACAAATGGATCCAAACTCATTAACTTTCAAATTGAATGTTTTTATTTATGTTGAAAAGCCAATTGTGTACCATTTAGTCTATGTACATTTCCCGATGTTTACTCTTACTTACTGAAAATTGAGCTTAGGCAATTTCTTGATTTTCTTGATAAACTTCGATGTTTTTAGTCTTTTTTTCCAGGTGACGCTGCTACTTCCAGGCGGCAGATTTATTTCATATTATATTTTACAGGAAAATTTATATCTCCTGCTGTGTTTATGGTTTCATGCTTAGCTTCTATGTATGTACCGATCTCATTTCAATCATATTTATACCTACTCTCAATGTGATGTGTGTTTCTCGAGCGAATTTGAAATATCATAAATTTGATAGAAGCTAAAACTACTTTTTATAACGCAAGTATTCGTATCGATAAATGAAGCTTCACAAGTTTCTTCCGATTCTAGGAACATTCACTTTCAATTTTACTTCAACTTAATTGTACCCCTGCGTCGAATTTATTCAGGAGGATTCATGTTCTTTTGATTAACCAGTTATGCATTTTTCTTCTTATCATGCTATTCCCTATTTTTCTCTTTGGATTTATTAATTTATTGACTTTATAACAGTGCCTCCTATCTTTCTGATGACGTTAACTTCTTACAACGCAGGTTACTTTCGGTAACAGCTAAAAAATCGTATTATCCATCTTGCTATAACGTTCTTGCTAAACTTTTGCATTTAGAAAATTATGACCAATATCATTCCAAATTGGGTGCCGTGTTAGATGCTTTCTGTGTACGTTAGTTAATATATGAATTTCACCAAATCCTTGAAAAATTATCTTTCAACGCAAAATGTTTTCACTTCATTTCTCAAAGAAGCAAAGTGGTAATTAAATTTTATTTGATCTGCAATTTTTACTGCGGCTCAATGATAAATCTATAGGTGACACACGATGTCGGTATGTTTTCCACGCTCTCCGTGTAACGAGTTGCGAACGAAACCTCATTAAGGTACACTGGAAGTCTATGGAGTACTTTGGCGACGAGGTACCTTCTGCGTACCTAGTGATACACCAACAGATAGGAATTTATCATGTTCATTTTTCGTGCTAACCACTTTTATTTACCATTTAAATTTTGTCTCAATTGTGAGGTAGATTTAGTGTCATCTACCGATCTATTGCAACTCGGAATAACTACTGTTCTCGTCCCTCTACGTTTATTTTCCGTGAAAGGTGATATTTAAAACGTTCATTCTGCACCGGTTGAAACCTTTTTACCAATAAAAGAAAACGAGAAAAATTATATTTTCAGATATAGTCTCAGTTGTCCACGACGAAATACTCGGTAAAAAAATTTATGCTCGTACCCTCGAATGACTCGTGCTTCTACGAATTTTTCCTTTGGCAGATCACGTGTTCCGTTTAAGGGAACGATATTGCTTTCTCACTTCTCTCTCATATCGCACTTTTCATTAAATGTTCCTTGCCCATTCACTCATCTCGTGCCTAAGCATTGACATGTGCCTGTCCAGCCATCTCCGTCTGACCGAAAGCTCTCCCTTAGGTCCCTGCCATTTCGCTTGCGTACGAGTACGCCGAGTCGGATATTATGAAACGGTACCCTCGTGATCCGTTCAAAGATAAGCTCGTGAACGAGAGGTAAAAATTCTGGGCAGCCGCGCCCTTTATTGCGTGGGCAGAACGCCACCCAGGAAGGCTCTTACTTTGCTCTTGCTCCTTCTACATTACTGCACGTTTTTATCGATATTCAATATATTTCTACTACTCCTTTTCTTCTTCTCTCATTGCCTTTTACATATTTACTATGTCTTCGTCTGCTATATCATATTCAATTTTTTTGAATTCATGGTTAATATGCGTTTTGGTATGAAACATTATAAAAGTTCTGCTGGATTTCAATTATCTGAAATTTCATATTTTCACGAACCTTCATCTTTTATGAGCACACATTGCTCGTTTGAACGACACTTCCCATAGTGGAGCCCGTCGATGCGTTCGAAATGTTTTTCTATGGCATTATCCTTATTGATTTCAGAATCGCTCATGAAAAGCACCATAATTTGTCATGATTTCTTTGTATTCATTTTACTTATCTTATACCTTCCATCTATTCTCACGTTTGATAACATTTATGTCAAAACTTTCTGAATCGCATCAAACTGCGTACGTATGAAGAAATTTTCTATGCTGCTTTTACTTTGCGGATGTCCGATTCAGTCAATTTGTCACATCTGTTTTACTCGAGGTGAACTTTTCACTTTTTTCCATTCATAATTCTCACGATTGTGCATTCCTTAAACCGTAGCTCGCTATGAGACCACGGTATCATTACCTCACATTTTTAAATTTTGTGTGCCTTGGCAATTTTATTACGTACCGGTACTGACTCGTTTGCAGCTACTCTTGAATGATGAACCTGTACACATTTTTCTTCGTGTACGTCTTATTTATTTGCAGAAATGTAATGAAAATTTTATTTTCATTCGGCCGGTTAGGTCTATTTCTTCTTGGCCACGATTTTTTGGAGCCTATCGTTGGCCGCGAATTTCATTTTCGTAAAGCTTTCATTGCAAGTGACGATGTAAGATATCTCACACCAGAAACTCTATTTTGGAATTCTGTCAAATTCTCGCTTGAACCATGAATGGCTACGCTCATACCACTATGGCTTGCCGACATGATATATATACACGAGAGAGGTTCATGCGTTGATTCGTCGAATGTTGTTTGTGATGTACGACCATTTCCAGGCTTGCGGTCGTGAATTCCAGCTAAGCTGCATTCGCTCGTATCGGCACTCAGTTGTGATCTGTTCGTGGATGAGCAGTTTAGGGCTGTGAACGCTGCGGCATTTTTGTCATTATTGTATCCAGTTGGTTTTCCGTGGCATTTTGTTTTGCTTGCTATGGAGTTTCTCAGCAAGAGCTTTTCAGTTCCGGCAGGTTGCAGTAGTTGGCAGGTAGGCGTGAGTTCTAAGGTGAAGCCTTTTCACGGTTGAAATTTGACTTCCCACTTCAGGTTCTGGTGATTCTTACGATATTTTATAAGATTTCCTGAAGGTGATTGTTAGGAGTTATTTATGTAAAGAAGCTTTAGGCGCAGCTGTTTTGACTAAATTATTTACTATCGTTGGCGACGTTTTTTCATAATTCATATTTTCCTCTTACTGGTGTTACTCTGTAGTATGACAGGTGTTCTTTCTTGCTTTATATCCAAACATTATAAAGTAATGACCGGTGTTTCATTTGTTGCAAATGAAGGCGCATTTCATAGTGTTCAAAGGTTTGTGAAGAGGGTGATTGCATAAAGAACAACCAATTTGAAATTATTTTGTAATTATGAATCAAAATTATGGATATTGCTTGAGGTAGATGATCTACAATGGTATTCAACCATTTCCTAACGGTCGTCTATGTTTAGGGGTTGACACGTCTTCCAGTTGTACTTATGTTGGTCATTTCGTCTTCATAATAAAGACAAGTTATATTGCCCACCTTCAGGGTTTATATCGGTCGAGTCATGGAAGCATCTTTACATTGACGAATGATCGAACCCTTCCGTCCCTTCAGTTTTTGGCTTTGAGCATGCTGGCTTGCGAGTACTTTGAGCAGGAAAAGTATCTCGAAGATGCCAATTGAATTCTTTGTTCGTCACGGAGGTTTTTGGTTTGTATTCACTCCTGATATTGTCCGTGGATTGATTGCCCTGTAACCCAAAACAAGCAGAGAATGTAATCTGTATTGGTATGCCGTTAAAAATAACAAGTTTTTCTCTTTTTGTTGATGCCGAGGTATAACTTACCAGTGTCAATGTGTGTGAGTGTGCGTGTGGTAACCTTTCGCAGTTACCAAACAAAGCGTGTCTCTGTCACTGAGTTGGCCTTTTCCCCTCCCCCTTCTGTCTCTATTGACCCATCCCTCAGGTACCCGCTATATCGCTTGCGTACGAAGCCGCCGAGTCGGATATTATGAAACGCCGCCCTAGAGATCCTTTTTCTGACAAACTGGTCAACAGCAGGTAACAGAGTCTTTTGTACCTGCTCTTAATTAGTGTACACTCCACACGCGGGTCCTGTCACTCGTGCCTGAGACCTTTCCCAACCTATCAAAAACTTGGAGAGATCGTCGACAGTAACTTCGCTTACTGGCGACGATGAATTTCGGTGTTTTTGATTTGATGAGGGCTAACTCGAGCACTCTCACTTGGACATGATACAGGTAGACATGTACATCTCAACGCTATCATGCAATCAATATACGCTTGGTCCCCGTCTGATTTGATCAGTGCAAATCTGAGGGTAATATCGAATGGGTCATTTGCAAGAATGACCGAAAATCTCACAGAGCTTTGATATCCTCATTTTTTTTATCTATGGTCAAACGTTTCTCTCGTAGTGCACTGGACTAGTATTGAAATTCGTCCGAGCAAGCTCCTTCATATTACTACCACCTTGAAACTATTTCATTCCTCACTTTTTGGCACGATTTTCTATCACGTGTCTGATTGAAATAAAAACTTCCACCCTATATTCCAAATATTACAGTGTGTACAGAGTTTACTTTTTTCTAAAAGTTCAGGACTGCTATGCGCGTTCGAACCCACTCCCACAATTTCTATCACTACAAGCCTCAATTAAACTCTGGCTCGCTTATTTATCTTCTACTTAAGAATGTCTCTGCGCTTCAAGTCTCATTACTCTAGCATCGTGGTAACCGAATGCCGCTTTTATCGAAACCGTACAACGGACGAAATGTTTGCATCTTGGCGAGGGAAGAGATGAATGAAGTCCTTCTCCAATCTCCTTCATTGCTTCATAGCTGCTCTCACTGGCCTGAAACTGAATTTAGCTATCATTCTTATCATTGTAACTTCTGGTAATTAGAAAGCTCGTTATTTCCTGTCTCATATTTTCCTTGCTCCTTTGCCTTCAGGTACTATGATATATTAGCCACTTTGCCACCGTTCCACTGTTAGTTTAGACTCGCTCGACTCAAGATTCATAGTTGTCTTTTTTGAGATCCCTGCTCCCTTTGTGTCCAGCCGTTTGGTCTATCAAGGGAGGCCTGGCCCAGACGATGCGAATTCTGAACTGGTCTTGTGTTGTGTTTGCCACGACGTTGTTCTTGACGCTGATATCATGGCGACTTAATTTTGCTTCGCGAAAAGAGATGCAGTAGATCTCGTTCTCAATAACAGATGAGAAGTCTGAAATATTTCGGGAGTATTTTTTCCACACAGCCTGCTCGCATTCCAATTGTATGAACCAAAAATTATAATTTTTTTTATTTTGCTACTAAGCCTACGGGTGATTGACACATTCAAAATTTCCTGCAGTTTAATTTCGCATGCGCTAAGTTTAATCAATTACCATACTACGTATTTTTAAAAGCTATTTTTCAGTGGTCTTTGGACACTGAAACGTATATTTTTCAATAGTCAATAGAAACTAAAACATAAGCTTTTGCCTCTCGTCTACTGAAAGCCTTATGCTCCTCGTTTACTCTAAAATTACATCTAACGATTGCTTCTTTTTTCATTATGTTTTATCAAATTCCTATGCAATCATAATTCCGCTTCATAAGGAATTTTTTGAGTTCTTCGTGTAATATTGCTGCAAATAATGCATTGAAGGAACTTGTATTAGCATGAGGGTTTAATTTTGAGAAGTTCATTCGTGCGTCTTTTTTTGAAGGCAAAAATCTGACAGGCTTGTGGCGCATTGTCTGGACTAGATTCTCTTTTCCCTTCTAAGTAAAGTGAGAGATTATATTTAGTTGGACCTAATTCGTTAGAGTGTAGAAAGGAGGATTACCTTTGCGCATCATTTTGTCTTCTTGCTGTCCTATTATGTACCGGTCACCGATCTCTCGTATGTTAAACCACAGGGAAAAAGTTTTTCTGTGTTCCTCGACTTCTGATATTACTGAAGTGCAGAGAAACGTTCTTTTGTCGATAGACGGTGCTCTGTAAAGTATAATTTTCGAGTTCTCTAATAACACGATTTATGTTATTTTATTTGACTCACGCGGCTTCTTATCATGCTACGCTGTGCATTTATTGTAACCATTTTGTTACCCCCTTTCTCTTGAATTAGCTAACAATTGATGCATAAAAGAGGATTCTGGCAAATCGTGCATTCTTTTGAGTTACTTGAAATCATGCAATGTGAGTCACAATGTTCTGTTCGAAACGGGAACGATTCACGCGCTCGTTCGAGGATGTACGTGTACGAAACATGGAGTTTTTTTGTTTATGCAGCACATTTACCAGGCCTCCTTGTGTATGTGTATTCTAATCATCCCCTTAGTACCATCCTTACATCTCAGTTTAACGTGCAACTGAGGCTTTCGCGCACATGTTTTATTTAATTTTTTTCTTTTCAGCTGTAGATATCGTTTTCGTTTTATTAATTAATGTTTTTATTTTGTGAATTCTTTTTGTGTTTGGAGATTGTAGCAGCTGCAGCGGTTGTAAGGCCCTCGGAGTTCTCTCATTTGATTCGTTTGTGTTGTTATGATTGTGTTTTTACTCACGAAAATTCCCCGACCTGCACCTTAGGTACCTGCTATCTCCCTCGCTTACGAAGAAGCCGAGTCCGATATTATGAAGCGTCATCCTAGGGATCCTTTCAACGATAAACTTGTCAATCAAAGGTAAAAGGGTAACCGGAGAACAGTTTTCTCCGCTCGGTACTTGCCTGATAACTGAACCTACATGCTACTCCTCCTGCTCTTGCCTTCTCTTTACCAGCTGCTGGTATTTTCATGTGGTATAAATTATAAACTTTCCTTCTGCGGCTGTTTCCTATCGACCTAATCTGAATAACACCAGGAAAGCTTGGGAGTCTATTTGATATCTAACATCACTGCTCACTCAATTGGTGTAGTAAAGTGTAATTCAGTATCTAAAAATACAGCTCCCTAGGAGGGAGGAATAAAAAATTTCATTCAGCTGAGAGGAGGTAAGGATACTGAGATCCTTCAAGTACGAGTTCTCCTACTCGCAGCGTTCCTTAGGAACTTGGAGTTATCCGCGAACGTTCCCAGCTCGACAACCCTGTCTATGAGATTCTGTTGATTTTTTTCTATTTTCTCTTTCCGTAGAATTGACCAATTTTGTATTGTGACGACGTTCTGATCCAACCCAACCTCTCCTATTGCCTGTTTTCGGAGCGCAGTGATCTTTACACATACATAGGTGGTCTAGCTAAGCGCCACTTTCCACAGGCTGCGTCATGATTTCGCTGTATAAAGATGGATGTAAAAACGAATTTAGAGTAATCTTTCCTGTTTGAGAAAATTTCTAGTAAAATATACGCCATAGTTACTACTCTAGCTAGCTGGCGATGCCCCGTTTCAGTGTGGGTTATCGGGTGAAAAGCATGTCATGTGTACGTTCTATCTATCCTCTGGACGCCTTCCTCAATGTACCCTTTTATATGCTTTGTAAATTGCTTCACCTTGATTGTCCGGTACGTCGCTCGCGTCTGGGTTCACGTGAATCCAAACCCAGATGAACACCTCATAGTCCTGATTATACAGAGTCCCCTTGTGCGTCATATTCGATATTGAATGTGGGTAGCCCTCGCTCCCTGTACGGCTTTCCTTCGTATTACCATTCATCTTACTTTTTTTAAGTTGACGTTAACTGTGCATGTTGCTTGCTTATTTTTCCATTGTACGTTGCTCTCAATATCTACACGGTTTTTAGTCTGGCCCGTTTTTTTGAGCACTATATTTTGACGCCTGGAAGAATGTCTTCTTAGTTGAATCGTCATTCTTTTGAAGCACTGAGCGGAGTACGCATACTCCATATGCGTTTACGAAGAGAGAAGGCCACAAAGTTTTATTAGATCTTTGTCATTGAGTCTTTTTTGCTCCTTGGTCTTGTGATCGTGTACTTCGTCTTTTTTGATTTGTGAGGTTTGCTTAGTCACGGAGCTTCGACTTGACACAGTTTACAGTAGGCGACGAAGGTAAGGCGCTCTTTCTTGCTGCGTGAAAATTGGCTGTGTAGGAAATTCATAATCGGAAACTTTTTTCTATAGCACTAATTACTTTCCATTTCCATTGGAAATTCCGTTCCGTGCGAGGAACAAACGTACTTCGGGACTACACTGTCACCCGTTTTTCTTCGTCTTCTCACTCACTGATTTTTGCATACCAAATTTTCATTCGCTTTTTCTTCTATACCATAATAACCATTCTTAGAAAATGCAACCAAATTATGCAAAGCGTGGTTTTGTGCTATGCAACACGAACGGATTATTTATTTTCGTGATTGGAGCAGATGAGGTGGAGCCTACCTTCTTCGACGGTGTTGATCAGGTAGTGTCTGGGACTTTTTTCTGTCGACATTGCTAATGGTGGCGATGCTGTAATGCAGGTGCCCGCTATATCCTTGGCTTATGAAGCTGCCGAGGCCGACATTATGAAGCGTGAACCACGCGATCCGTGGCATGACAAGCTTGTCAACTACAGGTGGGTTGTACACTGTTGCTGCTGGTGGTGGGGGTGGCGAGCGTCGTCCCTAACTCGCTCACTCCACCAACCCAAAGTCTTGTCTCTTAAAAAGACGTTCATTTTTAGAGCTTTTGAGTTCGTTGGAACCACGCTTCTCGATCGTGTTGTATTCAATGCAAGGCTTTCCTGTGGGGCGCCGAGACGTAGTTCACTTTCCTTCTGTGGGGACAACACACTGGGCAACCACATATAGCTCGAGTTGCCATTTTCACCGACAAAAGTGGATTATAGACTTCGAAAGCTTTTGCTGTGAATTAATTATTCCCACCACTATTTTATTAACCGTCGGTATCGAACTGTTCGAGTATCAATTTGATAATGATAAAGTTTTTGGACTCAAAAGTTCATCAGTGGTATAATTAAGTTAAGCATCTTAACTAGGGCCCGTTTTTGTCTAAATGTAAAAATAAAATAAAAATTGTAGTAGTACGAGTTTATATATGACTTAGAAATAAAACATGACATGGGGGACTACAAAAAAGAATGCTTTGTTAGCTGTAAAATACTTATTTGGGGAGCTGGACCTCGGTCGAGAGTTGTCATCAAAACCGATCGTAGTCTTCTATTTTTCCAGGTGAGTTTGTTAATTTCCAGGTTTTTTATTTCTTCAGCGATGGCGTTACTTTTTGTTTCAGAGTGTCTTTCCTTTTTCGTTGAAATTAACCTCTAGCAATGTTTGTGGTTTTACAGTCAGTTGAGAGTATTTATTCTTTTAATTTACCTTAGATGAAGTATACATCGCTTTCCGTTGAAAAATAGGTAACTCAATTTACCCTCCTTTGGTGGTTTTATATTTATTTTTTCCTATCCTGTTCCAGAAAACTTGTTTCGTGAATAATATTGGTGTTTTATTGAAGTAAATTTTCTATGTTGCACTATGATTTGAAGATTTAGTCTGAAACTTTCCATTGCACATGGAGTGGTTGATTTCACAGTACGACCCTATTTTAACTCCTTGCCAAGAATCGACATCTGTTTCATATTAACATGGAATGACTTTCTTTCGTGCTTGTCTAACCAGAGCATGAAACTACAGAGTGCGTCTCGATATCCATCCATGCGTTTTGTGTGTGCATGTACTAACACTTGAACTCATACTGAGCTTACTAAGTTTCATTTTTTCTACTAAGCCTTTTGATCTCTCTCGTGTTGTAGCATACCTATCTCCAGGTGTTGCATCATGTGTATCGGGTATACGTGTGTACTTTGACTTGCGAGTGAGCATGATCTGCATCTTCATTCTAATGTTTGAATTCAGATTAGTCTTGGGTCTTCCACTTTTGCTTCTTGCTCTGCTTTTTTCTTGGTCTCTTTGGCAAAAGAAATACACGCTAGCTTTAGTTCATGACTTTTTCGCTATTTATAAGTAAATTCCATTTAGTACTACTATTACTACAACCACGACATATAAAGTGCGAATCATTTTTATATTGACAGTAATATTTTGTGCGTTCTGAGAAAGTAATGGACAATTGGCCCTTCAGTAAAATACTCGTATATTCCAAATGCTTTGATACTGCCACTGGCTATATTTGTAATGAAATATTTGCATTGTTTGCTTTCCCAATTTGGTCATTGACAAATTGAGGCTCTGCCGCTACATACTACATTACCTCCTCATGCAATGTTAATGGAGTGTCTCACCCACCCTTTATGCTGACAACAGTTGTGTGGTTTGTTTTCTTGTATTCTCATATAAAATTACTTCTGCTTGGAGTATAGTAGTATTTTTTTGATAATTTTGATTAATTGATGAGGATCTATAGAAGTTTTAGTGTATATAAAATGCAAATATTGGCACTTACGAACTCGACGTGACTTTAAAAGGCTGACGTTTTTTGAATAGTTCCAAATTGGTACACTTTCGCTACTCTACTTACTAGATCAGAATTTGGTAGTTCAATTGTGATTTAAATACTTTGTGTGTGAATCTTTTATATTTTTAGTGTGCTCAAAATCGTTGCTCTGCGGCCTATAAAGGCGACGATTGTGTAATGATGCAATACTACAAGTTCCTTTCCGCAAGGACGTTGAACATATCCTGAACAATATGTTGTATGAACATATATGAATTGAACATTTAATTTGAACATAATTCGTAGAGTGCGAATGGGTTATTTGTGAAAAATAATTCAAGGTAATAACTTGCCATTTAATTGTACCCCAAATGTTATACGAGAGCATTAACATGAATTGTTATGGCATGCCTGATCAGACTGATTTCGATGGCGTACGGCCAAATCGGCATGATCCAAGCTTTGGCGGGTTTCTTCACCTATTTCGTCATCATGGCTGAGAATGGTTTCCTGCCTCCCTTCCTGTTCGGACTTCGCGAGACTTGGGATTCAAAGGCCATCAACGATCTCACAGATTCCTATGGCCAAGAATGGGTGAGCATGTGTAATTTTTACTGTTGTCGCAAAGAGTTTTTTTTTTTTTCAAGTTAGTGGGTTAATTTTTGCGTTGCAATACTAGTGACCCATTAATGGATTACAAACTTTTTTTTTAGTTATCATTCAAGAGTGTTATCAGGTTTTGTGTACGTTGAAAGTGGTTGTGGTAGCCTTGATGAAAAGTAACCCTATTTCCTATAGTAAGTGTTAAAGAGTTATCACGGCATCCCCGATCCGCCCTGTAGTGACTTATAGCATATGATAGCGCACCTACATCAAACAGCCCGAGTATGGGAACATATTTAGCGTGTCTTGACGGCAAGTGGGTAAAGAACATCTCCCCTCAGTTGCGCTCTATGTGTTTTCCGTGGGTGGGGTAGTTGTATTACGTATTGTTTGGTACCTAAATGACAATGAATCTTTGTCACCATTGTTTTTAGCTCAGCAGAAATCATTTGAAATAAAAGTATTCTATTGTATCCTGTGTTGAACAAAGGACCCGAGCAAAACTGACACGTCGCTATTTTCAGACTTACCACGACCGCAAGAAGCTCGAGTACACGTGCCACACGGCTTTCTTCGTGTCCATCGTGATCGTGCAGTGGGCCGACATCATCATTTGTAAGACGCGCCGTAACTCCATTGTGCACCAAGGAATGAAGTAAGTCCTCAATTTTAGTGGCCAAGGTCAAAGAAAAGAATTCATTCACTCTAGTATAGTAATCTCAATGAACCGTAACCATGATACATACGATCGATGGCTTGGAGTGCTCTATTACGTTCTAGGAGTGCTTTTGTTTTTGAGTGACCGACCTGAGTTGGCGGCTATTTTCCTACAGTGAAGAGTGCAAGTATAGCATATGTGGGAGCTGGGATTTTGTAATGTTATTTTCTATTTCATCAGTATTAATAATTGAGTATGCTCTACAAGAATAAATACTGTCCAGTGCGATTTCTATTTATTGAACGCTCATTTTGAAGCCAGCCAGCCGAAAGCACTTGAAGGTTTGAGTGTAATCATCACTACGGAGAAGATCAAACTTTACTTGACTTGATCTCCCGTTAACGAGTGAAGAGGAGAGTTGTCGTTTACTTGTTTCGTCATTGTGATGCAGGCTACACATTTTATTGCTTGGGTAGAGTGCATCTCGATTGCGCTGCTGAGAACGGAATGAGGTCATTGATTTGTAGGGTATTTTTTTTAACTGAATGCATAAATAATGCAATTTTGCTTTTTCTCATGCCAAGTTAAAAATGCTTTTCATTCTTTTTTTCATTTCGCACTCATTAAACGTACAAATGCCGGATTATTATGTCGCCCCTACTCGGTGAGACCTTTATATCATTCCGTACTTAGCAGCACAACGGGTACCCAGTTTATTACCCAAGTATTAATATACCGAACCTCAATATTGCGCCGTGGCGAAACAAATAAGCGCGACTCACCTTAAAGGATCCAATGTTTTTCATCAAGTCAACTCGGAGCTGCAGGTGCGGCAGCGTTAGGAAATTGACCGTTTCTGGAGCACTGCAGACAATCAGTACGTAATGATGTGGAAGAACTGACCTCGTATATTGTTTAGAGATGAGACGCAGTTAGAATATTAATACCAAGAAATATAATGCGTGTTATTTAAGTGGAATTTTTGTAGCGAATTTTATAATGGGTACCATGTTGTACTCGGACGGATATGAATGTTTATTTTTGATTAATTCTAAAGCGGCGTACGATATTGAAACTGGCGTAGGTATACGATACATTTTTCGAGAGTGTGGATGAATAACAATGGAATTTGATTTTTATCTTATTATCGAAGACTTAGGGATTATGCCACTTATGAAATGTGTTGAATTTCGCTCTAGCTGAATTTTGCTACATCTTATCACTGCAGCAGAAAAAAAATGAAGTTCTTGATTTATACAAATAGTTCAAAATAGTTATCTACAATCTGGAAAGAAAGACTCACGAAGTTATCTATTTTACAAATTGCGTGCATGTCGCTTTCAAAAACTCAGTAGAAAATTTGTTTCATCATGTGGCAATGAGCATATCTTGTGGAAATACCGCGCGCGCCCACAGAAAACGTCGTTCGTCGCCTCATTGGAATTATTTTGCAGGAACTGGGTCTTGAACTTCGGTCTCGTTTTCGAGACCACGCTGGCCGCCTTCCTGTCCTACACGCCTGGCATGGACAAGGGTCTCCGCATGTACCCCCTCAAGTGAGTGCTCTCTTTCTTGGTTTTGTTCACTTTGCTCCACTAACCCATTAATACCGAAAATAAAAATTGTAGCGGCTATGTTATAGTACATCTGTCACTGCTGGGAGAGTTGACAGTTTGTAGTGTTTTCATGTTTTTTTTTGACAGTATTTGGCTCGGTGGTATTAGTTTTCACTTGGACGCTCTGTTTATGAATGTATCTTATATTTACCATCGGGTACCTATGGCCTATGTAAACAAAAGCATAAATTATGGAGAAACACAAATTTCAATCAAAAATATATCGTAAGGCTTTTTCTGATTTCTCTGCGAAATTTCGTACAATTTCAGCGCGTCAAGATAAAAGTAATTCTGCGGGAAAAATGCACGCCTTGTTTCTTCAAGAATAGTTTGTTCCTTGCTCTCACGAAATAAGCCGACTACGAATGTAATAAAGACATTACACTCATTTGCGATGTGTTGACGAATTTTATTAAACTGATCTCGCGAGGGAGCCTGATTTCCTCAGTCTAGTAACTAATTAACAAGCCCGCGTCGTTAAGCTTAGATTAAACACATAAGCCCGTGCTAAAATATCAAAGTAGTCAACTAGGGGAAAATGACATGTACGTTTTACTGCGCAGAATCAATTGGTGGCTGCCAGCCATGCCGTTCTCGCTGCTGATCTTCGTATACGATGAGATCAGGCGCTTCATCCTGCGCAGGAACCCCGGAGGCTGGGTTGAGAACGAAACCTATTATTAGAAAGTTGAAGCTTGTGATGAGCAGAGCTGCTGTACTATTATTAATACAAACACCACCATCACTACCACCACCACCTCCACTGCTGCTGCTACTACTACAGCTCCTGTGACGACTGCTCGCTCTTCTTGTTCGCTGTCAGCGGTCCGCGCCACAGCTGTGTCTCCTGAGAGATCAATTTGATCATCATGATTATTAGACTGATCCCTTCACTGCTCGAATACACCGCAAACTTTAGTGAAGTAGTTAACAAAACTTAGATATGTTACTAGGACTCTCGTGTAGATCTCCTGCCTACTTTTGCTTATTGGGTCACTTGAAGGAAAATTCTTCTTCTTCTTCTTCTCCTTCCATGAAAAATAAAGACAAAAACTCGAAATTGATATTTTAACGACGGAATAAAATTTATCTTTTAATCAAGCGGAAGCTTTTAAATGGAAATCCCTTCTGGGAATCACTTAGAATGCTAGAATTTGAATTAAGTTTACTACATAAGTTTTGTTGACCGAAATGAAAGCACGGTTCAGTAACTGTTGTTGTTGTTGCAGAAAGCAATTGCAATGTTCACTGCCAAGCAATGTAAAGAACTGTCCGCGAAAGAGATGAATCTCTTTTGAGGTTGCACTGCCTATTTTTGAGTTCACCAATCCCTATATTTATCATTGGCAATTTACCTTGAATTTTATTTATAAAGTTTTAAGTATTTCAAGAGGATTTTATTAAGAGTGAAAGCTTCTTTTTGATTGATTTTAGCAAGCACAACAGAGTAATTTATATGCCATCTTCTTTTCCCTCATTTTTCCTTCATCAAAAGCTATGAAAAATTTGGCCTCGCCAGATCGTCACGCAACTCACTGGTTCAGTAATTTATTTTGAGTTCAACTTTGATTTTATTTCGGAACAACAGCTATAAGTTTTTAGTAGGAAATAGCAAAAGAAGTGCGCGGCGCATGCGCAACGTCACTTGAGTAAATAACGTTGTTGAACGATGGGTGTATTTTTAAGGAATTTGGGCTGGTAGGGCTCTTCTCTTTAGTGGTTTCCTTGTTAACATTATAAGAATTTTACTGTCGGTCATCGTTTGTAATATTGTCCCATTGTTAAATGTGAAATTTGCGGTATGTAACAAAGAGTAATGTACAGATGCTCTCCAACGATCCTTCCCTCTCTCTCCCGCCCACTTCCCAGTCCTCGGACCCCCTCCCCCCTCCCATTGTCCCCCTTTCGTCTGTTAT
>VOMN01057136.1:0-45115 GCA_014899125.1 Orchestia grillus | reverse complement strand
CAAAATAAATGGCATTTTTAATTCAGCTGGCAATGATTATCATACATTGATTTAAAAAATTTACCTTTGAAACAATTTTTAGAACAGCGGGCAGTGTAATGTAACCAAATTTTTGAAGAAAATATGCGGTGTATCATTTCTCATTTTTTCTTCGTCTGTCTTTGAAGCTGAGGGACGTTCTCCATAGAAATATTCGCTACGGTTCTGCATCGAAGGTAATTACGTTACTTATTTCCTGAAAGATATAATACGCTGTAGTTGAGGGAAACAAAGGTGTCGACCTGATTGTGTAAAATTCACATCAAGTGAATGGATTGTGATATTACATTTTATAACGCATACTGACGCATACACGTATAGCATCTGATACACGTTTGCATGATCAATTATCCCATGCTAACACCGTTTACTATTATTATTGCGTATCGAGGAAATCTAGAGGTATTCTCGTCTATTCAACCGTAGACGAGAACAGTTTCGCTTATCTGCGTGAAATGAGCCGTACTATTCTTCTTAGTTTCAAACACCTTCGTATGGATAACCCGCGTGTAATTATAAGCGAACCCTAAATAGCACAACTCGAGGCTGTCCAGCCGACCGGTCATTAGCTGCGTCGGCGGCTCTTAGCACACACGCTCTGTTTGCTTATGGCTAACGTAGATGGGACGAGCGAGCGCGTTAGCTTTGCTCTTGGGTCTTTGTTGAGAGAAGACGCATGGGGAGACCATGCAGGCCCACCGTGCAGCGGTCGTGAAAAGTGGCAGGCACGAATTAGGCTGTTTCCGATGTGAAGTGTTACGGCCTTTAACCGGAATGGGGGAAGGGTGATTGAAACCCAGGTTTTAAGGGGTTGCAGGGGAGAATTGAAATTTTCTACAATGGAAGTGTTGAGGTCTTCTGCCGAAGAGGGAAAGGATGATCGAAACCCAGGTTGTGTGAAGTGGTTCAAGTAAATTTAAATTTTCTTCGATGGAAAGCGTCGAGGCCTTTTGCCATATTAGGAGAGGGTGATTGAAAATGAGTTGTAGAAATGGCAAGAAAGAATTAGTTTTTCCCGGGTGTAGTGCTGAGAATTGGCCGACGGAAAAAGCTTTCGAAATGAAGAGGCGAAATTTACTTGTGGATCAGAGTGACTAGTGAACAAAAACTAGCAATTCAGGGGATTACACCGGAAAATTCGTGCACAGTGAGGTGATAAAAGTATTCAGACTAAACGCTTTCATTGTAAATCATTTATTAAGGACAATCATGAAAGCTACCCAAGGTATACCATTAAAACCATGAAACATAAATGTGGAACAAAAGTGGAATTTTTGTAGCACGTTTAGAATTCACTTACAATTCAGCAAAATAAGAACTGAGAAGGGTAATTTGGTCATTGAAAAAATCTAGGTATTTGAAATCTGGGTTTTTAAGTTTATTTGAAAGTTGCTGTGCCTCAGTTTGCAAGTACAGCTCGAAGACGGTTCTTGAAAGTTTATAGTAAGACCAAGAAAGATTAGAATGGAATCTTAGCCTGTTCTTTTTTGACAAACCCCTCCAATTCATTAAGGTAGGTTAGTCGTCTCCTGTGGATCTGAATTTAGAGTTTTCTCCGTAAATTTTTAATCGGATTTAAATCCGCTGATTGATGAGGGCCAATTCTATACCTAAATATTGTTGCTTTGAAACCAATCACGAATTGCCTTGGCGATATGGTTAAAAAAGATTATCTTGTTGAAATAGCCACGCAGATCCATGATCCAGTTTCTCAGCAGATTTTTGTAAATAATCTTCTGAAATCTTACGATATTTAGCTCTATCCATATAGTTCCGTCAATTATTTGCAATTTTCTTCCAGTTGTCCAGTAACGATAAATGCAAAGCAATACCGTTCTACTATTCCCCCTCCACCATGTTTTACCGTTGGGATGGTGTTTTGGGTGTAGGCTGTTCCATCTTTTTCTCCAAACGCGATCTAGGGACATCATTAGGATCATAAAGCTCTATCTGGCTTCCATCAGACCCGCAAAATTCATTTTGAAAAGCTGCCATCATGGTCCCAATTTGCTTTTGCAAAGTGCAATCTGAATTTTAAAATGCGTTTCTCCAGTAATGGGATCTTGCGAAGAGATCATGATTTGAGTTTTTACCGCTGAAGTTCATGAAGTTCGTTACTGTTTTCTAACAGACATGCATTGCAGCAGCGCTGAATTCTTTTTGAAGTTCTTCTCTTGTCACAGAAGAATTAGTTTTAACCTGGCGTTATACGTTTTGTACAATTCTTATTGAAATCTTTCGAAATGCACAAGATTGCGGAAGATTTTCCTTGGTCCCAGTCATCTTCCATTTTTTCACAATATAACCTACAGTGCTTAATGGTACATTGTGGTTCATAGAGCCCTTTTGTTAGCTCACTTTTGTAGTGCGAGCAAAAATAATGCGCTCGTTCTCACCTTCTGGTGACTCCACGTGCATCAGTCTTACAGTGCCTTTAGATAGGCTTGAAATACAAAACTAACTCTAAAATCTTCTGATAACTTTGAAACATATACCATTCAAGTTCTTCCAAAAGTTTTCAGTATGTTTAGCTGTCAAAACTTTCAGAAATCACTTTTAAACTGGTTTTAGAACGTGTTTTGAATTGTATTATATTGCACATAAATGTATAATTACGTTTATTTTCTATTCAATTTTTACTTCTGAGAATCTGTCTTGAAAACACAAGCCAGCTATTATACGCTTACTAAGGGTTAGTGCTTCAGTAATGTTTTTTTCAAGCGCAGTTGGCAACGAGCTAAATTAATTAAATATATAACATTTCTTACGTCATGAACTGTTTTATCAGACAAGATCAGATTATAAATTTAATATTGATTCCATGGCAACGTGGGAAGCATTTTATTATTTAGAGAACGTAAATGCTGCACAGAATAATCCGACTGTCTAGCCTTAGTTCCAGTCTTCATGTCGAGCGTGCGGCACACTCCTAGACGATTTCCTTTAACACGAAAAGGGACGGATGGGTCACAATCGCCCATTTTGAAATTTGTCTCATTTCCTTTAAAGTTCGTTTTTTATGGCTCATAATATTCCGTCCTCTTTCTAATTCGTTTATTAGGAAAACTTCACTTATTTTACAATGGAACTATTTCTTAACTCCACAGGCCAATTTGGACAATCCGTCGTCGAAGAGGGTACGTCTAGTTCCGTCCTGGTAGTGTTTATCGTTTTGGAAATCGAACTGTAATGCGATACCTCATTTGATATTACAGTTATGACTGCGTTTTTTCAATTGGCAACATATAAAGGGAAATTCAATAGGATCATTTTTAATGAGAATGGTTTGGATTGTTTGAAAGCTTGTAAGTAAGAAAGAGAAAATACACATCATTGTTAGGGAACGAAAAAATGACCGATGTCCTATTTTTATTGTTCGGTTCGGGTCGAGGTTTGAATCAGCTGTGGGCATTTGCTCGTAGCATGTTTATTTAAGGCAAGTGTGTCCTTGCTAAGGGAATTGTGTTCGAGTGGATCGTCCTCCTTTGACAAGAAGCTGAATTTTTTAAGCCCCAAGCAGTGGTGCTTATGAATCGAATTTGTTCCAGTTAGCGTCGCTACCAGCGGTAGCATGTAAAACGAAATGCTCATGGCAGATGTTAAAAATACGAGTTAAATTTGAGCTATTTTTGAACTCGATTTCGATTTTCTCTTTTCTTTCCTTGACGTGTCATTCTTACAGCCTCCTTCATGAGTGCGAGCGTTTTCGATTTTGTTGTCGCCATTTTTCACGGCTGAGCTAATCTTTACAAGTCTAAAACGAGAACTGTATGCCTTCGGGATAGGTATTAGTATTGCACTACATTGAGGTAGGAAGTATTCTCCTACCTCATTCTTTTTGGGCCTGTTTACGCTTCATGTCCACTTGTGTATTCTGGGTGGGACCTGCATTGGTAAGCCCGAAGGGAAAGCTCAATATGATTTTTCGCTGCTTCCCACCAGGGCGATAAAAATTTCATGTTCAGCACCTGTGACTCGGCTACTTGAATTGCATTGTATTGTTTCGATTTGAGTGAGACTAGTGTTTGTTCGATGCGCATTGTTTTTTATCCCCAACACATGTTCGGGAAAAAGAAAGGGTGAAGAGTTTTACGTACGGTAAGTAATGAAAATTGATGAAAATATTATTAGCGTAAGATCCTATAAACCTGTTCGGATATTAATCAAATTGAGGTGTATGATTATGCAGTGAAATAAAAACAGAAATATTTATGGGTGTCACAGTGCTGATAATTTTTACATATATGGTCTCAAGTAATTGCGTGAAATTCTCTGTATCATTATGAATCGGTTGATATTGTTTCTGCAATTTATTTGATATGTTAAGTGGACTCGCAGAAATGTCTATTAATGCTGAATAACTTTATATTTATGTGTTTATCTGTCACTCAATACTTCGTGCATACAAATAAGACGCAGCCATTGAATACAATGGAGTCGTTGCTGTTCGTAATCAGGACCCCGCTGTAAGATGTGCGTCGGTGTCCTTCGAGAGAACAGGCCAGGTAAAAAATAAACGTTTGGAAGCTATTCGCGAATAAATCTTATAGCTTATGAATTCAGAGTTGATGAGACTCGATGAATTTACTTCATAGCCATTAATATTTATGGGTGACTAATATCCTTTTTCTTGCGATTGAAATAATTTGGCCAAGTCGATAGAGTTGGTAAATTTTCTGCCCATATCGTCTTTGATCAGTATGCAATTATTGAATTTTTAAACATTCATTTATTGCTGATTCAAAATATCAAAGGCGAATTGAAAAAAACTTGTTTTCGGATGGAGAAAGAGCGGACCTCAACATTGTTTGAAGGCTTCTTTTAGATTATTCCCAAAAATTTCTCTATAAAAGGCGAGGCACGTGAAGTTGTCTCAAGACAAGTGTCAATAGGAAGTCTCATGGAGTCAGCCTGTGTTTACACTAAGGCATTCGAGATCTGAGACGTTGCTCGGCGCCGGAGTGCCGTGCATGAAGCGCATTGTGTGTTAAACGGATGTTTCTCGTCGCTAACTAGGGTCGCCAGTTCGGTTGCCCCAGTGCTAACGGGGAATGTTTGTTGCATTGTTACGCTAATTACCATGTGAGCGCCAATGGCTGAAGTTTTTGCCGTGTGCTCTGTCCTGCACGGTTGTTCAATCTTAAATTAATGTTCTGAGCGGTAATGGAGGCTACGTGCGCTCAACGTTTCCTAATTTATTATTCAGGTCCGGTGCCCACCATCTTATTTGTAATCATCTGGACGTGGTCAAGGCCTAAAAAAAGTACGTGGGAGACGTAGGGGAGCCGTAAAATACAGGTGGAACTCCCACGTCAAACTCAAAATTACAAAGTATGACGAGTACATTTCTGTGTTTTGGCTAGGAAATATTAGTTCAAGTATAGGGGTCAAAGTTTTCATTTTTCCATACTGTATGTGGTGTTCTTTATCAATCCAAATACTTCATGATGATTATTGATAAGCTGAAACACGTTTAATCATTCTGGAGGTTTAATAATGATAACATTCGTTGCTATTGAAGAGACCAAAATATTTTCTCATTATAAACAGCATCACACAGTTAAGGCGAATAAGATCAATTGATCCCCATTGTTCACACCTGTCGGGAGCTAATTTCCTTCATCGGCGTAGGGCGTTGCTTTAAAATATTCATATTACGGAGCAACTTTCTTGCCGTAACGAAGTGCTCCGATCGATAGAGGCAGCAGCCGAGGCAGCTTGGGTTGCGTGCTTGTTCCAGCAAGGCTCCGCACTGCGTTCCCCCAGTCACGCCACCGCTGCACCTGGCACCCTCAAGTGTTTTGGACCTCAAACTGCAATTTGCTGGGCTCGAAATGATTAACAGCGTCGAACAGTACACGTATTACCATTCGTACGCTAAAGACTGAAATCACCAAAAGAGTTGCACTCCAACACTTTTCTCAGTGAATGTGGTGGGGGAATGAAGCGTTTTGAGTTAAGTCTTCGAAGTTTGGTGCGGTTGGAGTGTAAGATGCTACTGAGGAAATTTTTTTTTACGTGTAGAGTTGCAACTCGTATTTCAAAAGCAATAGAATTATCTTTGTTACACGGAGTGTAAATAAACAAATATTGCGTAATTCTCGTCAAAATCCTTTGAGTAACCATTGCTGATTCACAAAAAAACTGAAAGTTCGAATCAGTGGAGAATTTAGAACGGGTAAAAAAGGTGCTCATTAGGTTGCATCTGCTCCTTAACTAACCAGTGGATGGCCGTCGCACTACGCACATTTTTCCAAGTACGGTAGGCTGCAATATGTATTTTGATCTTCCCTTCAATACGTTAGTCATAAATTCAGGAGCAGGTAATGAGCAACGATTCGAACATGATTGAGCGTGACCGTTATCGTTATTAAAAGACCAGTGTGCCCAGTTGGGAAGCCCGTTTGACGTAGTGAATGCAGAATTGGGTTTCTAGAGCGTATAGCACCAGCACGAAATGTGTTCGATCACTTGTCTAGCACATGAATTTAGTGCTGTTCCGTGGATTTAGTAGCTGTTCTGCTTGTGTAATTGATACAAATAACTGTGATTAAAAATTTGAATCAGTTTCCGGAGATTTCAATCCTTTCAAATTCTGTGAAGTGACTTGCAGAAATAATAGTTCTAGTGTTGTGATACATGCACCCTTCTTAAATTTTGATTACAGCTGACTAATATTATTGTAAGAAATAGTCATCAGCGCAGAGTAACTTTTGCACTCTCTGTGATGATTTCCGAGGGTTTCATGTGACAATTTAGCAGCAGTTTAAGGACTGTGACCGTTGGTTCGCATTAAATCTAACGCGGGTTTATGATTTGCAGAGCGTACGAGCTGTCATTAACTTGAATGTAAACCTGTAATGTTCAGTGCATGTCACCTTGCAGTGCTCGCCCCAAATAGTTTTTTATTTTCGTTTCATAAAAAGATCTTCCCAAGGAAATTGTGCATTTGAGAAATGTACAAACTTTTCCTTTACTCGTGGTTGGATTAGCATCTTGATTCTTCGGTGTAATTAGTTTTGTAGCTAGGTTGAAATTCTCCCCACTCGTTTTCGCAGGGTGGCCGCATAACTGACCGCCCTCGCCTCTGACAGCCTATGTTGACATCTCTCTTGAAGTTTACGTTCATTTTAGATGTTCATGTGACAGATAAAATGGCATTCGTTTAACTTTAAGAAAATCCAATGCTGTTTTCACACAGTTCTTGCCGTAAGCTACTTTTTCTGCCCGAAACGCTGACGTGCGCTTTCTTGTTGGAAACTGACAACGGTTTTTAATAAAATTCGTACATTCAATGATGTCGTGGGCACGAAACATGCATGGCGTTTTTACTACTCTGGTATAGAAGAGCCTATTTTGTGTCAGTGAGAAAAGAGAACTTTTCTCATTCGGTCGCTACCTCCTTTTATGCTATGGATAGGTGTCCTTTCGCTGAGTCCGTCAACAGGGTTTTGCAGAAATTTTTTAGTGATAGTTAGCATTTTTGTACGTGCCATTTTTTCGTTAATTTGTGAATATATTATGAATAACGTCAATTTTCCTATCCTTTTTCAGGTACGTGACTGCGTTGGTGCTGAATCGAAAGATCGGCCTCGTGTGAGTACATGAATATACGATGTTTATTTAAGTGCAACATTAAAACATTATCATGCTGTCGATGTGCGATTTAAATTCATTATTGCGTTTGATGAAATATCTTCTACACTAAATGTTTGTTAATTGAAGTGATGAAATTTTCAGCTTGAACTTTCACATGATAGCGTATCATTCAATATATATCAAAAATAACAAGTTACGAGGAAGTTGCAGAGGTTTAAAAAGATACTATCAAAGTCTTCTTTGAAAATATGCTTTACAGAAGAAATATATTAACCGAAGTGGCCTGGAAGTTTTCGTTCGTACGTCGATTCTTGTAAATATAAATGCAGTTTGTTTTATTGATTGCTAAACTTCTGAAGAGTTCAATTTTTGTTCCTTCTGTTCCTCTCTTCCAGGCTGCTTTCTTCAGAGCAGACTTCGCTGTAGCTCTTCGGAAATAGTCAACTTTTTGATTCACGCCTTAATCTATATTTATACATTTTTGTGAAAAAGCATCACTTCTGTTACACGGGCGCCAAGATGTTTTCTCGTTCCGGAACGGATGCTTTGAAGCTATGAGCAAATAGCAACATTGACAAGCTGTGCCGGGACTGCAGGACTCTGATGAAGTAAGATGGTCTCGGTCGCATTTTAAAAATCAGTCAACGGTGCATTGTCCTTTCTTTTAACCATGAGAGTCGCCTATCTAAGGTTCTGCTACATCAATGAACTAGGTATGAGTTACTTCAGACAGAAATTTGATCTAAAATTGTCATCGGTACTCAAATATTCCCTAAGTAGTTTCTTCTACCAACTGACAACCATGTTTACAGATAGACTTGTGAGCTGTGCAAGAAACCAACTCGAATTCCAAGTGCATTTTCCTTTACTTCGTAAGTGCTCTTTGTATTAAGCTAATTAGTATGAAGATGCTTTCAACGTATTCGTGTGGTCTTCAGGGAGAAACACTCTTCATTGCAGGACTCAGTAGCGGATTTAGTTTTACTTGTTAGGTTTATCTTTCTCGCTATTCTTGTATCTCTCGTTGTAAATGAGGCGTTCAGTGAAACTAAGTTCTGACGCGAGTGTTGCCCTCATCGTTTTCCGTATTTTTACGTCACCTTATCGTCCCTCGGAAATGCTGACGCTGCTTTTTTTTTCGGGCTTAGCGACCTGTGAGAACCATGATGATGAAATTTTGTTCCCTTGGAGCGGTTTGGCTAAAGTCTTTTGCTAAGTTCCCGGCGATTATTACCTCGACTAAGCTGGTATCTGAAGGAAATCAGGAATGTAATAACACGACTTACACTAGTTTTTATTTTATCGTGGTCATAATCTAAGCAAATAACGTTAGCAGGCTAATCATATTCTGTCTAGTTAAAACACTGATGTTCACCTCAATTTTACCTTGACCAAAGTGCAAGACCTTTCCGATAACATACGCAACACGTCCTCAATCAACTCAACACTGGGCTGAGATGGAATTGAAGAAAAAAGATCCTCTTCTAAGGCTTTTCTTTTCCTCAGATGAAACTTGGGTTGCTGACACCCGTGACATAAAGTTAAACAGCTTCATTTGTCTTCTGTAAGCTCCAGTTTTAGCGCCTGTTTTTGAGACTGTTGCTTAGGAAAATTTTTGAGCCGCTAGAAACTCAAAGAAAATAATGAAAAAATAGAACTTCGAAGACAAAACCTGGCTCGTCACATTTCTTAGACCGCACAACGCCGAGCCTAATGGAGCTCTGCTCTTCCGTTGATTTCTTTTTTCTGCATTCATTATGCGCGAAATTGAAACTAGACGGCGTGATGTATTTACGGAGGGAAGGTTTCATTAAAGCCTCGGCAATTAGTCTTTCGGATCGAACCTATAATTTTGTTTTTTCTTTGATGCCGAGACTTCATAGGTGCATTTTCTATAGTGTTTAAAATAACGTGTTCAGTTTATAATATAATCGAAAGAGGGTGTGCTTTGCTTACCTAGTTTCATAATAACTCGAAAGATGTTGAAATTAAAACGTGAAACTTTAGTACATTTTCATTCTCCGCTTGATGCTACTTGGACACTGCCGTAGTGGACTCGCAACCTCCTGCCTGAAATACTCTGTTGTTGTTGTTGTTCTTCATGTTATTGTTGTTCTTGTTGTACGTGTTCTTGGTGTTCTTGGTGTTCTTGGTGTTCTTGGTGTTCTTGGTGTTCTTGGTGTTCTTGGTGTTCTTGGTGTTCTTGATGTTCTTGATGTTCTTGATGTTCTTGATGTTCCTGATGTTCTTGGTGTTCTTGGTGTTCTTGTTGATGTTCTTGTAGTTGTTGTTGATCTTCTTGATGTTCTTGTAGTTGTTGTTGTTGATGTTCTTGTAGTTGTTGTTGTTGATGTTCTTGCTGTTCTTGCTGTTCTTGTTGTTCTTGTTGTTCTTGTTGTTTTTGTTGTTCTTGTTGTTCTTGTTGTTCTTGTTGCCGCAGAGAAAAAACCAGTTCCCGTTGTACTCCAGAAAAGTTATGAAACGAATGTGGGTCAAACATTTTTATTCAGGTGTAAAGTCTTCTGTACCGAATTGTACGCAGTCGCAGGTCATTTCAAAACAAATGTGTCGTTTTCTTATGCTCTGGCATATAGTATTGAACGACAGGTGAAAATTGGTTCTGTCATTTTTAATTTAGTTCCATTTAAAACGTGGCCAAAAGCCTTGACTCTCTGTTTCGTTGTATGGCATCGTTCGCTTTTAATTCGCTCCCTTGACGCTCAATAGATAGAAAAAGGGAAGAGCTGTCGATGCTGGAAGTGTTCTTGATCTGCATTGAACAATGGCTTAATTATTAAAAACAATGTCCCCTAGATTTGTTTGTCTTATTTGCGTGACGATATGAGAACAATTAATTTCAAGTACACTAATTAATGGATCGGCGTCGACATAAATTACTGGTAGAATTTCTGCATTCAAGTATTTCGTAACTAAGTCTAACGCTTGATATAGCGACACTCCTGATTTTACATACATCTTTGTTTAATACTCCCGCCTGAAAACGCAGTTTTCATTTTACATCCTTCATTTTACATCTTTCATTTTACATCCTTTTTCATGTGCTTCTCTTCATGTGCTTCTCTTCATGTGCTTCTCTTCATGTGCTTCTCTTCATGTGCTTCTCTTCATGTGCTTCTCTTCATGTGCTTCTCTTCATGTGCTTCTCTTCATGTGCTTCTCTTCATGTGCTTCTCTTCATGTGCTTCTCTTCATGTGCTTCTCTTCATGTGCTTCTCTTCATGTGCTTCTCTTCATGTGCTTCTCTTCATGTGCTTCTCTTCATGTGCTTCTCTTCATGTGCTTCTCTTCATGTGCTTCACTTCATGTGCTTCACTTCATGTGCTTCACTTCATGTGCTTCACTTCGCGTCGTTCATTTACTTTTTGTGGGTAATTAGTGCGTCGTACTAATGAACCGTCATACTTTCGTACACCAACTGTTTACGGCAAGTAAACGTTTAGGTTTCCGTATCGTAAAATGTACTCCTCATGTTTAGGTAGGTCAGGGTTCTATAAACCTGTGCTGTCGTGCAAGACGGAAGAAGAACACGTTGCTTTAGAAGAATTTCCTACTACAACCAACATTACCTGTAAGTCATTGCTCTCGATAAATATGAAAAATAGGTCAGCTCACTCAATCACCGTTTCATGTGGTTTTTGAATCAAGTGTAAGGTCTTGCAATGTTCGTCATTGAATTTTATGACCACGAATATTAGGTTTGTTGAAGAAACATGGCTCTTAAGAAGTTTGCTTTGATTGAATTCTTAAGAAAATAGTTTTTTTTCTCATTTGATGTTCTCGACTTTACAAATTTCTGAAGGCATCAGTTCCTCGATTGACAGCGTGTCTGAATACTTACTGGGATTTTATTGGTCTTTCAAAATTTTGAAAGATGATTTTGAAACTGAACCATCTAATTGGATAGTAAATGAATATGTCTTTGAAGTTACAAAACGTGAAGCAGTTCGAACTAAAAAAATCCCTTTGACCAATTTAGAGTACCGTGAGATGAGGCTTCTTGTTTCACCTTAATTGTTTCTGAGGCACGGCTGAGTATTCGCTCAAGAACGGCCTTCTCTTCACTTGTGTGTCGTATGCAGCTACTTTGCTTTAATAAGCACAATAACGTGGACTGCACCGTTTGATATGCAGGTGATTTTCGGCAAAGATTTTCTCCGGTGGCCGTTCGTAACAAACTGCTCTGAAAAGGTAACTTATGTCGCCCTAAATTTTGCAGAGGTCTTAATCCCCGCCGCCGTTAGTCGCGCAATATTTTAGCAGGCATTCCTCTAAATGTAAGTGAAATATTGAAGCAAGTTCATGTCGGCGGGAAAGGAGCTTGGATAGAAAATGAGCTCCTGCTTCCTCGTTTATTCTTTTTATTTGTTCTCTGTGAAGAATTTTTTCGCAACTATTTCAGCTATTTCTCCATGATATTTTTCTTGAGAATTTTTTCGACCATCGCTATACAATAAATAATAGAATTTAAAAAACGATTACCAGTGCTTAGGTCCCTTACATCTGTTCCACTACGTTTTTCAATTATCTTTGTCTCGATTGGTGGTATTTGCTGACAATCATCAATAAACTCTGATAATAGAAAAAGAATCTTTTGTCTCGTTCACTGCCGGCTCTTGAACTGCTGTTCCCCTTTCAAAACACAAAATCCTTCTACAATCCCAACAAATCTGGAAACAGAGAACCGATCCTATTTCTTTTATGCTGTTTGAAAAGCAAACAACAAATCTGGTAACAGAGAACTGATCTTATTTACTTTATGCTGTTTAAAAAGCAAATAACAAATCTGGTAACAGCGAACCGATCCCATTTCTTTTATACTGTTTAAGTAAATCGACAACCGATATTAAAAAAAATTCATATCTGCATTGAATTAAGTTTTTTGTGCACTAGGGACTTATTACGTTTTCTTAAACGTGCATTTTCTGTTTTTTTCCGTTGGTGGAAAACTTTGTGCAAATTTTTGCTATCCGATGTTCAATTCATTTCAAATATATAGGAGTGAAGTTTGAAAAAATTATCACTGCAAATTTTGCTGGTAGAAGAGGAAGGATTGTGCTCTTACAGGTAAGATATGAGATATATATATATATTACCCTTTTAATTCTAGTATCCAGAACTTCTGGAAAACAAGTAAAAATAGTAAAAAATATAACCCTACTTTTTTCTGTAGTTCTTCCGTTTGAAGAAAAATACCTGTATGCACGCTAATGAACAGACTTTACAGAGAGGTGTATAAAGGAATTCTTTATTTGAAATTTTAATTGCAAGAACTGTGACGACAAAATAGACACAAAATCGGCTTAGGCCGAGGGAGTAAATTCATGAAAAACCCTACAACATCTTCTTTTTTGCAAATTAAGAAAAGTTGCATCGCATCAGTGGCCGGAAAAAAGTAATTCACCTCAGTTATGCACACGATTGGTTTTGCATTAAGCGCACAAATCACTTCTATTTTAAGAATTTGAATGCGTACCATATTTTCTTTTCTATGCTATTTTTATCTAGGCTAAATTTATTTGTATAAATTTAAAATTTTGATTGAAAGCACACTCTCAAAGATACTTTTTCATTTCTCATGTACGATCGCGTCTCTCTTCGTGAGATTATAACGACGCAGCAGGTTTAGAGTGTTCCTTGAAGACTGCACAATTTGTACGAGTATTTCAGATTAGGTTTCCAAAACGACAATCCTTCAGAAAATTTGATTTTCTTCGAACATGCATCAAGCCATCCACAAGTTGTACGGCTGCCCAAATTGCGGAAACCTTTCGTGGGCTTAAGTCACGTATTCGGCCATCTTTATTTTGATTTTCCCCTAAGTCTTTTTCTGTGATGCATTCTAATTCTTCAGTTTATTAAAATGAAAGATAATTTTATCAAAATAAGTTTCCTTTCAACGTTTAGTGCTTCGTATGATGGAAATAAATTATTATAACTATACATAAATTGAAAGTGTTCTACCCCACAAACGAAATTACTTTCTGTTCGTGGGTTATTTTCTGTGTCGTAATTCATTTTCTCTGTGTTCTAGCAACTTTCATAATTGTGGCTGTGATTTTCTTAATTGATTAGTTGTAATAGTTACAGTCAATCCTACGAGAAAAATTACAAGTCCGTCGAGTCACTTCTCTACTGACGCTGAAATGTTTTTTAATTTAATAACGGTGCCGATTTTTCGTTTCGATCATGTGTTTTTTCTCTGCTATCTCGTAAAAAATTTCCTTCAACAATTCTCTTCGAAGATGAGTTGGTTGTCGATATTTGACAGCGCTGACACTAACGATCGTTGACCAGATCTCCATTCTACCGTCTTCTCGGTATTAAAACTTCGGATTCCAATATTCTGTTATTTCAAACGAACCTTCATAGATCATCACAAAAAAAAATTGAAGAGGCTTTGAAACCCAGTGAAGTTGTTCGAAAGTAAATAAATGCTGGCTGAAATATATTGCTCGTAATCCTAAGTTGATATCTGAAATATAGTTTACCTGAACTTTTCCCACTGTTTTTTCTTCTCACATTTTTCTTCCTATTTTCTTAACAGTTCCTAACTTGTTCGATTACTTACAAGAACGCAGCAGAAAATGTTGAACGTGGTCATAGAAGTTTCAAAAAATATAGATTATACTAACTTCTATCTTTAGCATCCGCAAAAATTAGGTCACAATTTCCCATAAAATTCGAACGGCTTTGTTTTTCGGATCAGCGGCAGCGCATCGTCGACTTCTTGCAATCCGCTCACCGAAGACTTGCAATTCTTTCCGCCTAATTTATTTTGCGGTCGAACAAAAGGTTTCTGTACGAATGGAAGCATTGAAATGGCATTCGACCCGAAACGACGTGAACAAAAGCGGACTGAGCAAAATTATTCTTAGGCATTGTGAACAAATTTCCCTCGACGCCGAAGTCAACGAAAAGATGCAGTTTTCAATACGGCAACGAGTTGTGCTTTTGAGGCCCAAACTACCCAACTTCTTGTACTTCGAGAGAGTAAATAATTTTTCATTGTTTCACCAATTCATATGTGTTTTCTCAACCCTGTTGATATCGAAGGAAAAGTTCAAAAGATATCGATCATTCTATGTGAAATATTTAAGAAATACTTTTGCATTTCAATTTACAGCTCCTAATGATCAGAAATCTTCATTGTTATTTTTAATATTCAACTTACGTGTTCGTGCCGCCTGAAACTCGCTGATGTTTTAAGTTTTCTTTATTCTTCTTCTGCGAAAAAGCATTGCCATGTAGAGTTCTCAATCTATTTGGATCTGCACTAAAGGAGCATGACAGCTCCACTGTTGACTCTGGGAGCCAGGGAAGGCTTGCGGCTGACGACCCTGGTCAGACTTTCTTTCAAGTTCCACCAGCAAATTTTGTTTCATTCTTTCACGAGGAATTCGTTCCTTATTTCCAAATGACATTTCATGGAAAAAATTTTCATTGCTTCAGTCAAAGTTACATTTATATTTTCTTAATTTGAGCAATAAGCTACTTTGAGATTTTGCAGTTACTTCTGAAGTGCAGCCAAGATGCGAGTATATGCTAGTATTAATGCTCGAAGTAAGCTAGTGAAGATGAGTTTTATTAGTGTGTAGAAGACATATTTTTCAAGGTTGGTCTTGTTAGAAGATCAATGATACCAATTGGATCCACCGTATAATAATTATAGTTGATGAACAGAACCCGATTTCGCTGATTGTACGAATAAAACCTAGTACAGTCAATGTGTTTGTTCGTTAGTTCTGTGTCCATTTAAAAAAAAGGCTTCCTCTTGCCGCACGTGGTTCAGCAGTTCGAAATAAACTGACAATATCACGACAGTTTTTCCCCACTTAATACCATAAAGTTCGGCACCTTGAGGTGCGAGTTTCACTGTCCTGCGATGCAACGTGTTGGACTGGTTCCAATCAATCGGCAGCCCGGCGCAAGAACCAAATGAAAAAATTCGCTTTTTTATTGGTCCGTACAGTATATTAATTTTAATTTATTATTAAAATGAAATAAGACTTTCAAATATAAAATACAATTTATCTTGATTAATGTTTTCAATGTTCAGTTTTTCAAAGGCTTCTTGAATTCTTTTGGCACGCCGGATTTCACCCACCCCTCAGCTAGGTGACTGTCCTGCATTGTCCTTTTAGTTCTCAAAGGCGATTAATTTGAACTTCAAACTAATTTAAACTTTCAAATGAGAAGCCATGTGGTTTCACGAATGGGAAAAAGTTAAGCTTTATTTGCAATAGAAAGAGTATACTGTACCTTTATTATACATTAAAGTGGTCGAATTGGATTTAAAAATTAGTGGTTTTATGAAGAGTTGATTAATGGTCATTTTGTAGTGTTTTCTAACCGCTGTCTCAAATCCTCCTCGTTTTATATTTCATGCAAAATGAATATTTGAGAAACTATCCTTTTACATTTAATGATAAACTGACAGAAAAACACTTTAGGGAGAATATTAGCATCTTGATTCAGAAAGATGACAGTAAAATTTCAAAATTTTGCTGCCTAAGCCAAACCTAGGTCATATTCAACCAACACCAAATCTAATTACAGAACGATGAAATAAGTGTCCTCAAGCGTGGAAAAAAATAAATAAACTAATTACTAGAGGATCAAACGAGTTTGCAAATTAGGTAGCGGATATTCTGATTCAGATGTTTCCAATTATATTTCTCGAGAATAATATCTGGTTTTGAGCGGACCGAATCTGGTTTTGAGAGGACCGAATCTGGTTTTGAGATTACCGAATCTGGTTTTGAGATTACCGAATCTGGTTTTGAGATTACCGAATCTGGTTTTGAGATTTCCGAATCTGGTTTTGAGATTACCGAATCTGTTTTGAGAGGATCGAATCTGGTTTCAGCAAAAAATCTAGTCACTTTAAACAAGGATTCAGTATTTCTATTTTAATACTTTCATAATAAACTGGACACCTATCACCTACCACTGGTTCCTTCAGTAAAATATGAGCTCATCCACCACGCATGACTATTGTAGAGGCTTTGAGCTAATACAAATGCATCTCAGTGCTCTTGTACGTCTTGGGAAGACAACAGATTGCCCAAGAGATTGCCTGGCTTTCGCTCCCGAACTCGAAAGTAAATGCCAGTGACGGAAATCATACCTAGCCGAGTCGGTGTCCAAAACTTACGGGCTTTCGTACATTCTTCACTCAGATTGATCCCTGGCTCTTTCACTCGTCTCATTCGTATATCTTCGTTAATCAATATATGTAAGCACAAGAAATTTATTATACTTTTTTGGGAAATACTGATTATTATGTTTGTTCACTTGCTTAAAGATCCGTTTATAATTCTTAAAGAAAAATCAGTTCAGCTTGTCGAGTGTTATCGTGAATGAACATCTTCGGAATTCAACTACAAGCGTCTAAACTTTGTCATTATGTAGGAGTACTTTTTATTCCTTCCGATTCACCTTCTTCATTGACGAGTTCGTTCTTCGATGCAGTAATGCAGCAATGAGACCGATCACTGTTTGAACTTTCGTTGCAGTAATACAGCAATGAGATAGGTAACTGTTTGAATCTACGTTGCGGTAATGCAGCAAAGAGGTCACTATTAGAACTTTCGTTGCAGTAATACAGCTATGAGATAAGTCACTGTTTAACCTTTCGGTACAGTACTTCGTGCAGCAATGAGACAAGTCACTGTTTGAACTCGGTAGTAATTGCCCTTTTTATCGTTTTTTAAGTTCATCGTGCAGTCTACTCAGGAGCAGTTGAATCCGTTTAGCGGAGGCTGGGCAGAATGTTGAGAGGGTCGGTGAGAACTTCGTGTGCGTGTTGAGACCCTTGAAGTCCGGCACTTGAAGCGTCATCTCCTGGCTCAAGAGCAGCCTTGCTAGGTATTGGGTGCAATTAAATCGGTGAAATTTTCTTCGGATGAGCGTGAACAAGGAACATAGGTGATTGCTCATGACCTTTCAAAAGTCAATGACGCAAGTGATCCTAAAGCCTACGAAAATTCTATTCAAGTAATCCAATTAATTCATTCAAGTTAATTTTTGCTCATGAGTTATATTGCTCTGGCAATTTAGTAATGGATTCTGGAGGAACATTAAAGTAAAATACTAAGTTCTAAGAGTTTTTTCTTTACGTTTCCTCGGTGCAATGTTACCATTTGGCTGCGTTTGTTTACTGAGGCTGCTTCTCAATTGCAGCGCAGTCTTAGGTTGTGTGCTGATGCCCTAATGCATCAGGCTGTCGTCCTCTCGCTGTGTTTCTAAGCCTCAAGTAATTGAATTTGACTTGCGTCGAAGGTTTCTAATTCTTCTGAATTCGATTAAAGAGGCTTGGGATTCCAAGTTTAAATTCGAGTATTCATTTCAGTGATTTAAAGTGCAGTTAAAAACTTCACAGACGCACAATTTCAAGAATGATTTGAGTTTTTTTCTGAATTTATGGTAGCATTTTTGGATGACTGAGATTAACTTGTTGTTCCTGGCCCGTTGACAATAGTTAAGCCACAAAACTCTTCGAAACAAATGTATCGTTTAAAATTACGTCGCTGAAAAATTCGCTAAAGAAATTATACTTAATTGTTCTAGATAAATCTTGGCTGGAAACCGGTAGTAAAAATCAACGTACTATGTTGCGTGTCCCTTACGACTGTGCTAAATATTTGTACAACGAGCATGTAGCCTCTAGATTTCCTGAATCGTTTAGCAAATAAGGGGATGGTTTGTGTACACTACTATGTTCTTATAGTATTGAAAACGGCTGTGTAAATAGTTTTTGAACTTTCGCTTATTTGGTACATACAATTCACTAGTATTTGAACTTCTTCTACATTTCGGTGCATTTGTTCCGGATATGGTGATCTTACTAACAATAAATTTTGCGAGTCAGAATCGCTCGTATGTTCCTTAAAGTTATCTCATTCACATGTCAAAAATGATCAAGTATTTTCATGTCACTATGTAAGTTTCAGTCTTCCTGATGTTTGCGCGCAATTACTTCCACTCTTGTTCAAATTGCTGAACTCTTTGAATGCCAGCAAAAACCTCTATTATTCACAAAAATCAAGAGCAAATAGAATCTTCCTTGATGCAATATTGGTGAATTTTCTTCTATGAAGCGAGAAAATTTTGAAGACTCCTGAAGTTCGTCATGAAAGTTTCCGTGGCTCTGTATTTAAATTTTGAAGCCCATTTTCTTGAATAGAGGTCCAATTGTTCAACGAGTGCGTCTGCTTACAGCACTAGTCAAGATTTTTGGGGGATATTTCAAGCGGTTCTACATATTAGCACCTTCGCTCGAGCGCACCTTCGAATAGATCTTAGTTTAGTTTCAATTACACGGCAGTAGACACTGACAGCTTTCATTAGGTCTGCGCATGCGCGGATAAATGAAGCAAGTACCTGTGTTAGCTAGCGCTATATTAACAGGGCGCGGGCTCTGCACCCCCTGCTCGAGGTTGCCTTCTTTCGAGGGCCCCAGTGAGCCTGAGCGGAGTCGAGTGGCTGGTGCGATTACAAGTAGTGCGGTGGAGGGATGCATTTGTAGAGCACGTACCTCCAGTTCAGAACGTTTTAGGCCAACAGGGCTGTGCATGTGTTCTGTCAGTGCGAAAATGATCACCTTTGAACTGTTACGCCGACCCAAGTTGAATGCTCGGGGTATTGAATTTGACTATGGAAAGATATTAGTTTAAAAGATGCTCGTTTCCTTTGGTTGCTTACGACGTTTTGTAAATATCATAGTGAAAAAATATACACGATTTTTCATCTAATGTACTGCACTTCCACGGCATAGAGTGAACGTAAACTGCATTTTACTCATTACCACCAATTCACCTTGAATCAGAGCGTTATTAGATTAAATCAGCATATTACAGTGATATAATTTTTTTCTGCATCAGTTTATTGTGTTTTAAATTGCGAGAGCATTGAACGAAAAATCTTACGTTTTTTATGTGTCTAAGCGTGTCGTAAAGTTGAAAGAATACGAATTACTACTTTTTTTGTGCCTTGATACTAGTGATAAAATACATTTAATGTAAAAACGTTACTACCTCTTAATTTTAAACTGTTTCTTATTCCTGTGCTGTTGAATGAAACTATCCGTCCGTAGACGTTTTTACACTGATCTTCATTTACAATCAGAACATTTTCAAGTCCATCTCCACCAATTTTCATTTCTAATCGCTACATATTTCACGCCAAGCTCCATCAATTAAACACTTAATTTACTTTTCCAGATGTTGCCTTGCATTGATGTCCAGATTTGTGCAAACACGACATCGTTTATTTCGAAGAAGTTGATGGAATATTCGACGCTGTGACACGTTAATTCTAGCGTTCAATGTCTAACAGTCGCTGCTCTTCTCCGCAGCTATGACAGACGAGTACGGTTACCCAATCGGAGATCCTCGTAAGTCTCTTTTTTCCCCGTGTGAAATCGAACTTCGGAATAGGAAAAAATTATTCGACATAACATTTCTGTTAGAACTCAAGGACTACTAATCACACGTGCAATCGTACTAAGTTGACGTCAGTTAAACTTTATTTGCTCAAATTAGTGTGTACACCTTTTTTGTCGTTGTTGAGTATTTTCTATTAAATTATTTTATTTTGCTGACACACAGTATGTTAATTTTGATGATATTTGCGTTCACTTGGAATACTGATTTAGAAATGAATACTTATTGCCAATTACCCTGAATCAGAGCAGTATTAGGTGATAAACATTGATTTAAAAAGTGAAAATTTTTGTACATATCATCTTGATATGAACTACCTCAATTACTGGGGTTTTCATTGAAACGACAGAAATTGTGAATTGACTTCAGAGAGAGATCTAATTTTCCAGCTGTTATTCAAAGAGTCATGTTGAGAATCAAGTCACACGGTATCACCTTTTTCCCTCTCCATTATATGGTTATCACTGAAGGTCGCAGCTCATCTCACAAGCAAGCGTTTGCACGAGTTCCTTCAGTGTTATTTTTTGTATGTCTCATTTTTCAATCGATGCCCTTTTCGACAAGTCCTAGCCCATTCTTATATGCCATATTGTCAGTGAGGGGATGTGCTTACGGATTTGATGTCTGATAATTTTAGGTTCAGTATCATTCAAGGCGAGTCGTAAAACGACTCGTGGGTATATTGATCTTTTCGTGATCTCAGCTATTTGGATAAGTTTGGGATAGGCTGAGCTTACATTCTCTAAATGTCCATTTTCAACTTCCTGCACGATCAATGGACTTCAAAATGAGCAGTCCTAGAAACCGGAGTTCGTTCTCGCCGTAGGGATTTGGAAAGTCAGCTGGAGGGGTTCGACAATATCCAAATGATCAAATGAATGATTGATTCAATAACAGTTTTGCCTGCTTATCAAATTTGAGCCTATGTTTTGAACGCGAAGAGAAAAAATAATTGTCTTTAATTATGCAAGGTTTTTGATCGCATAAGCATATAGCGTATTGGCATATTTATGGCATATTTATGGCATATTTCGAAGCCTATCGCTTGGGTGTGAGCATCCAGTCATTTTAAATCCTGGCTTTATTTCTCCCTGTGAATTGGTTAAGTCTCATAGTTTTATTACTGATCCCTGTACCTGGTGTAGTTTTCCTTTATTTTGCCGTTAATTCAAGTTTATTTTCTGGTTGCAACCTCCTTCCTGCTCACGAACTGTCCCTGTACTCCTTTAGTGCCTTGCGAAAGTTGGACACAGGCGCTCCTCCGTACCTTGTATTTTTAAGGCTGAAAGTCGAGCAGATGGCAAATGTGTATACTATATTTTGTACTTTTCAAATTAAAAAACTCGTAAATCATATCGAAGAAGGTTTTCAATTCAATATCGTGAGATGTTAAACATGTGCGAATACGCACGTAAATTATATCGAATATGAATAACTGTTTTCGTCGAAGACTGGTACAACTTTCTTCAAACGTAGGTTTTCGGGTCAGATATTATTTATCTTCCGGTGATGATTATTTCTATTATGAGAAGCGACTTCAACGTCAAGCAGCTTGTTGTGAATCGTAATTTCCACGGCGATAACATCTGCGTGTACCTAAGTGCGTCAGTGCAAGATCGATTGCATTTAAACGAACATAAATTTTACGACGATAAAATTCTTCTCAGACAAGACAGTTTCAAGTTGTGTAGATTTTACCAAGTGTATCAAGCAACTCTACGTTGGAGTGTGGATAGAGTAATGTGTTACCCACCGAGGACAGACAAGACAGACTATCCTTCGTTAACTTCTGACATCCGTAATGTATATGTGATCCTCCAATTCAGTATTATTCATCCAGCTCAAGCTTTGTCACTGAATCTTCCAATTTAAACATAATATTGTCAGTTCAGCGAAATTTAAATTTCTTTAGCTTTTTCAGTTTTCTTCAATTTCTTCATTCGTTTTTAGTGAAGGAATTCATTCACAATAAGAGAAGCTACTTAGTGTTAACGGATGCCATTTGACGGCATTTTGAAATTATCAATTAGGAAGTGTGAAGGGATTTTTTTTGTCGGACCTTCTCGTCGTAGAGCTTAAGAATACTTTGAGCAAAAATCTGTAGGTGAATGATAAAAAAAATTTTGAATCGGAAAGAACTCGCTCACATATGTATAAATAAATAGCAAATGTAGTAGGTAACTTCCACTCAAGTCCACCACAAATTAAATAGCTAAATCGAAATATTATAGGAACGTATCGCACGGTTAGCTTTTAAGTGAAGTGGTCATAAGCAAGCCATCAAAAGATGGAACTCATCGACGGCAGCTGCATCAAAACCCCCCTTGTCTGCCGGTGCAATCAGGCGAGCGTGTGCGCTTGCCAAGCTTCTGCGTCACTGTCACTCGCCCTCGATAAGCAAACGTACCTTCTTGGGAGGTGTGCTTGATGTCCGTCTTTGATGCTTGGCATTCCGCTCGCTCCACACGTCAATTATACCTATTCACTACAGGGGATCGAGCTGCTGGTAGTTGTTCTGATTATCTCTACAAGTCGGGGAAAAAAATGAAAGATATTTGACTCGATACTGTACTTTTTCGCTGTGAAGTGTCATCTCGAGCTGATCGTAAAATGTTAAATCCTTGTACCGCTGCTTTCAATAAGCAAACTCACGATCTAAGGTGTTTTTTATCTTGTAGCTTTGAGCCACACGTGATGATCTCGACGAAAATGACATGCGTTGAGCGCCAAAGACTGTGATAAAACCTAAACGAACCCGACTGTTATAGTGCCACCTCAAGCCGGAGCTCGGTGTCGGCATCGTACTGCTGCTCGAGCTAGTCGTCCGCTCGCATTATGCTCTTGATTAGTTGCCTGCAGTTCTGGCAAAATAGCTCGACGAATGTTCGTGCGGTCTTAGTCGGTGTGCGTGAAACTGATTTAAAAAAATGGTTTCTCTTCAGTCGGAAATGCCTTGTATGAACTCGTAACTTAATATGTTGCTGGTTAAAGTACTTCATTGTTTAAGGTCCACCATTGGAAATTTAAAGCATCTGGTTTGCGCGAAGATCTTTTGTGCTTGCATCATGTAAAGTACGATTTATGGTCCTGTTACAACAATTGCAAAATATAATTTTGATTGACACGGCTTCAATGTATTTTAGCTCGTTTTCGTATCGTGCTATTAAAACGATTCGCGTATGCATCATCCTTGAGCATGCAAATATAGGGAGTATTTTTTCGTTAGCCTAATTACTGTGAAGTTCAATGTTTACTACCTTACTTTAAATGCAAAGAAAACAAGTTTATTATCAAATTAGAAAAGGTGAAGCCATTACTTCCCAAAAACTCGACTTGATATTCCGATTTCTGTTCGAAAGTTCGAAAATATCATTCTACCTTGCCGCTTTTTGAATGTTAATGGTTTGTAGGTCCGTCAACTTCTTTTGCCCAGTAACTTGTAATTGAGTCGGTATTAAAGACAAATTCTATTCTACTTGGGATTATAAAAGTATTGTAAGTGATCTAATCTAATTATTTTCATGTAAAGGATCAGAACTCTATTAAAGAATTGAGAAACTCGTTGACTTTGCATATTTAGAAGGCAATAAGGTAACGATGATAAATTGATCCCCACTCGCCACGATCAAGTCGAGGAAATTGGGCGCAGATTTTATTCATAAGGTGTCGTCGCTCGTGTCGGGGCCTCGTTTCTATACATAATTTTCCGAAGGATGTACGGTGTAATTTAAGTATTTTACTAGGCTCTAAATTTAGTCAGGCTATAAGTTGTTGGTTCATGTAAAACGGAAACTCTGATCATAACATCAATGATTTTCTGACCACGTGGAAGGAAATCGAAGAATTTCGATTTTAGTGCAAGTAGACTACACAAAATGCATTTCATACGATCTGTTTGAAGCGTTTTGAAGTGTATGATATTTAGCTCCCTCAGGCGGCAAACGATAGGCGGTTGAGTTATGTTAGATTTGTCTATCATATGCTATGGGGACTGGCGTCCCCAGGGAACACTGTTAGGTTAATTAGATTTGTCTATCATATGCTATGGGGACTGGCGTCGGGAACACTGTTAGGTTTCCTCAGCGATAGATAGACCATCTATCTTTCGTGCCCACTTGCTTCTATCAATTTTCACACATTCACTATCTCATCCTTGTTTTTTCCATCTTTTTCTTGAATTGTCGTTTTTTTGCTTAGGGAATCCTGTGGGGATCACACTTCTGCATAAATTCCACGTTCCCTTAGTCCTTGCTAACTGGTCCTTATTTTCACGGCATTTAGCCTTTTGATTTGGCTAGAGAGCCTGAAACTAATTAACTGATAATTATGATGTGGAAAAAATAATTATATTAATATGATATTTAGCTCATGTAATGATGTGTGTTGCTGGTGTCGGTCCTCGTCATTGTCGGTGCAATTAGTAATTAGTCGTCCCTGAAAGTACAAAGAATCAAAGTTAAGTACGGCCACTAAAAGTACAAAAGTAAAGTATCAGATTAGAGACATTCCTCGTAGACATCATTGGTTATTGCCCCTGAATTAGCAATGCACGTTTAATTGATGGTAAAATTTCTACATGTAGTTGCAACTTAATTTGCTTTTCCCCATCTTTTCTGTCGATATGAGTGATTGCTCGGCTAACAGCCGGTGTTCAACTCGAACAGAATTGAACTGAGTTGTTGTTTGTTTCATATATTTTTGCAATAGTTAAATACCTTTCAATGAACTGCTGCAATTATACCAAAAAATTTGATTTATTCTAACTGAATTTCACGGTAAAAAGCTTTCATACCTGAAGCTGGACATGCTATTATAGTTAGATTGTTTCATTGGCCGAGAGCCATTTGACACGTACGACATAAGTCATGCTTCGATTCTTTACCTCACCAAGGTAATTCATGATGCTCATTGTCAGTAAAGTCTAATTTAAATTTTCTACTTCATAGTACAGTACGATTGCGAGTACAAATGATTCACTTCATTCGTGAATTACAGAATAACAGCAAGGGCGGGTATAATCTCCTGGAGTTGCGCACCTGTTCTACGTTTCGGATTATTGTTATGACGTTGTCGAGGAAGCTTAGGCGTGCGTTTACTTGGGCACTGTCTGGAAGTGCGCTGCTTGTAGGGCTTGGTTCTCTCCTGTATTACCGTTTGTGTTCGGGCTTTTCTCGGTGACTGAGGTTGATTGGCAAATTGCTTACGTTTGCCGGACTATTTCTCGTGCTATTTGGGGCAAGAGAAAAGGAGTGAAGAAGTACACATGATCATTGTGCCTTCACAGCAGGAAGAAATTAAAAGTGTTACGGTTATCCGCATGGTTGCTAAGGCAACAATTTTTTTAGTAGTTGCCTTAAGTTGAATGAATATTCGCTAAACGCAACTTTCCGCATCGGCTTTTATTCTGCTCATTTCTTCCACGAAACAAGCGTTGCAGTGTATTTGACAAACTTGTTTTACATCATCAATGTGAAGTTCTTCATACGTCGAAGTAGTTGCTGTTCACTTGAATGAGTTGTAGAACTCATGTTTAAGTAGATGGTGTTTCAACACCGAAACGGAAAATTTTCGTGCGTGATTTTAGATCAGCTCGAAGCGCGCGCTCGCTGGTATTAAGTCCTGAACTATGACGTAGTCAATGGAGATCTACCGTGCCCCTGTCAATGGTACTCATGAAAAGTATTTGTTCTCACAGGAAGTAAAATTGATTTGTGTTTTATGTCTCGTAATTACTCATTCTAAAAGTTGTTTCCATTCTCATTCATCTTAATCAGGGTAGCATGAAGTTGCTTAGTTTCAAGTACCCCACGAAAGCACGGAGAGTTCAAACTGTTATTTTAAAGAATCTGAAATCGAAATTGGTGAACTTGAATGTGGATGGGCAACTTTATTTCCATCATTTGTCAAGTTTAAGTACTAGTATGTGTTGGACCTGCATATTCATGACATGCACTGGAGAGTGACCAGATTTTTTAACAGGCACGTTGCCCAGGTGTTTCAATTTGCCCGCAACACGATCCTTTGAGCTCTAAGTTCACAAGGAATGACCGGTTTTTGCAATAACTGTTTGACTTGACGCTGCCTCCCGTAATTCAAGGAGCAACTCAGCTAACTTCATGTGCAGAAGTTGGGTAGAAAGTTTCCAACGCTAAAGAAGACTTTCTGTAACGGTGCAAATTGCCTCCAACCTTTGCTGTCAGCGGTGAGAATAAGATCGTTGCCGTACCCTGATCTTACACTAACGAATTTGCGCGAGTAAAGTTTTCAGATAACAACTCCAGCTGAATCTTTTCTTGGATTTCAAACGTTTCTAGGGATGTGAGACTGCGACCTACAACGTCCTGTTTCTTTTGACTCTTTCCGAGACTAAAGTTTCTCGCCCAAGGAATTCTATTAAGTGTTAATGTGCAGGTTCAAAGGAGAGTTCATGCTGTGCCGACAAACCCAGTTTTATTTTCTGTCATAAGAAAAAGCAACATTACCGCGCGTACGGTTTTCGAGCGCGTGTGCTAACTTTAATTCCTGTTTGTAGAACACACATAATTTCATGGTCGTAGCTTCCTAACGAATTATAAGATCTTGGGAATACATTAGTGCCCGTGGGCTACATGAAACTCCTGAGCTTCCTGTTTTGTTGTGCATTTGCCGAATTCCTAACGCGCCATAAAAAGCACGGATATAGAACTACGGAGCTATACAGTTTCGAAAATTTTCTCGTTATTAGGTACAGGCGATGGGTCTATTCCGAGACGATAACAGTATATTTAAGATTTCATTTTCTTCATCTGGAAAGTTTTCAGTTAATCATGTATGCTTCTGAAATCGAACGGTTGAAGGTTAATAATTTTTTCGACGAGTAATACTGCTCAAGCTCAGCCATCTCATTGAAATGGCTTTGACTTTCATTATTTTCCTTTCTCTCCTTGGTGTATGTGAAAATGGAAAACTCCTGACTTTAGGTTTTATGACAACTTAATTCATGTAATCTCACGAGAACTTGCCTGTAGTTTGAAGTCTGTTGAGACACGCGTACAGTGGTCTCGCTATAAGATGTTCATTCATTTTCATGAACTATACATCGATTATTTTAAGAAAAACGTTCATTGGAATACTTTTCTCTGATTAACTGCTAAGCATTTACCTTTAAAATTCCCTAAAATCATTATTTGGCCCATTCTCCGACTCCTGAAAGAACAGAGGCTTCATTTTCGTACGTTGTTTCTAGAAGGGTATGCGTAGTTTTATGGATTTTCAGGTATCTCACACCAACTCAAGGCTGCGAATTTCTCTATATTCCCAGCCGCTGCATTGTTTGGGGCAGCTCTTATGGACTCTGTACGGTGACCATCATTTTCGAGGGATACTGGGTGCAGAATACCACCACGCGCTTCATAACAGGTGACAAACGGAGGGCATTTCTCTTGGAAGACTTCCGACCCGCGCCTGGCCGTTGGCCGCCTCAATATCTCTAGTGAACACGGGGGAGTTCTAGAGTATCCTTGTGCTTAAAATACCTTCATTTTTGTTATTCGGTGCCTGTGAAGTTATTACCTTATAAGCTTTGGGTGGTATGCAAAAATAAGAACATTGGTTTGCGATAGGGAAAAATTCTAACCCAAACTTATTATTTTAACTAATAAAACCTCCTGAAGGCTCGATCTGTTCGAATGAGTACAAAGCTGTCTGTAAATACAACCACAGGGCGGATGTGGTTTCCTAGCAACGTGAGCTGTCTGAGGAACCTGTGAGCAAATTTTTTACAGGTTATGCTTGCTAAAGTATCATGACTGAGTAATGTCATGCCGACGCAGTGTCATTTGTTCGCTGCACACAATTGTGTTGTATTGAACCAGAGAAGACGTAACCATTGGATAGGACGATTTTGATGTATCTGAATAATTGAAAAAACAGATTTGAAAATATATACATAAATTTGCTACTTGACAAAGCCAATTTACGTGGGCCATTTGATATGTGTCATTTGGTTCCCGCCAATCAGCGTATGCTAGTTTTCTTGAGATTCCAGTCGAATTTCATGACTAGCAGCCGAATTTTCGTGAGCTGAATAGCCACCTCGTCATTATTTTTACACCGTTGTCTCAGCCGAGATGGTGGCGCGAAGAACAGGTGTGCAGAAGTTCGTCTGCTCAGACGCATTGCTTAGCGTCGGCTGCAGTTGGTGATGTGCCAGGCAGAGGATCAAGGCAGAAGCCGCTAGCTGCAGCTCTAAATGTGTTCGATGTTTGTGGGCCGCGCTATTCACAACAGCTTGTGCAAAACTCTACGCGAAACTTCAGCTCTGTAGAAACTTGAAAGACGCCAGCCAGGGCATGCCAATCATGAACCGAAAAAAGGGTCTGCTGCATACTGCAACATCTGCGCTCTGTTCGAGCTGAGATCTCGACTGTTACGTTTATTTGAACTGTGGCAGGGCGGGTGTCTAAGGAAAATTACGAGGAGAGCCGTGACTTTTACGTACACGCTGCCCAGGCTTAGGCGTATCGATCTGACATGAACAATAAAAACTTGTCTGTTTTTAATGTAGGGAATTCCTCAATTATTAATTTGATTTTTCTGCAGCTGCATTGCAACTGGTGCTGGCACACCTGTTTCCTGTTATCGCTGTTTTGCTCTAAATACCTCGAAGAAAATATGACCAGATGCACTCGTGAAATTCTGAGGAACGAAACGAATATACATATATTGCTCACAAGACAAGTTAGTGCAGTCAAACCATAGTATGTGTATGAAGTAGTTTTTTTGAGATTCGGTGTTCGATCAATCTGTCAGTATGAGTTTGCTCCAGTTCAGTTCATCAGCCACATTCCATTGTGCCCCATCAGTCGTATATATTCAACTTTTCGCTGACTTTCTCGAATAAAAGTCACGAAATTCTCCACCGTGCTCGATTTCTTCTCGTCTTGTTCTTATTGTAATGTTTGTTTGTGATTAAACTAGTTGACTCGATGACAGGCAAAATTTCTCAACGGTTCTGAAGATTTTGCTTTGGAACAAATCTCTCTGAACGTCAGTTCCTAAAGCCTATGTCAGAATTTAATTCTTCTTCGGTTTTCAGTACACAGCAAAAAAGTTGTTTCGTAAAACATTGCGAGTGAGCGAAGTAATTGTGTCGTAGCCGACGGTAAAAATAAATGAAAGATAAAAAAGTTACAGCTGAAATGTTTTAGTGATTACGTTTACACTTTGCTAAAAAGCTTAGATATTTGTTTTCTGTTCGGAATAAGTGACATTCTTTCTATAATTTATGTAATATAATTATTACTTTATTTTACTCGTACATTCGTTTATAACGTAATTTAGAGATAGTACACATGAAATTAGCAGGTATTCAAACGAATTTCTAATTTCTTGAAATAAAGGAGAGAAACAATGAGATTCCTCATACTGTTCATCGCAATATTTTTGTCAGCACCGAATTTTTTTAAATCGAATTGAATTATTTACCATTGAATTCCATACAAACGCCTTATATGGTATAAATATATTTCATATTGCCTTGGAATACCAGAACTTCGATTTCTCAGAACTATTTACGCCATCGTAGGATTATCAGATTGTTAATTTATAATGCCTTTGAAGGCTGCCATGCATCATTTTAGTGTAAAATCATTCATGATTTTCCATTTTAAGCAAATTTATTACTCGTTTTGTAAGACAGCTGAAGGAAATTGAAGTTGATCGCTTCAGCGATGTTTGCTTCAGATTATTTTTTACCCGTTTTTGCGCGTAGTCTTTGACCGCACATTTTTTTCAGTATAATTGATGAGTTGGGGTGAGGGTTCAGGCAGTTCAAATCTGTGACAGTGTTCAATATTTAAACCTCGAGAAAAACTCGCATTAATCGACGATGGCAGCGGTCGCATAAATTGTGATTTATGGAGCAAACCTGTACTAATATACATATATTGTATCGCACCATCAAACGGCGTGCTAGCGAATATGTTTGTTGAATGTTTTATATTAGAAAACTTATTTTATGTATTTTTTAATGGCATATTATATGCAGGATTTACTTCATTTACTGTGTGTTGAACTCAATATGCACTGCGCTTTTTTTTCAGTTGCAGCATGTTGGAGAATATAATGTATGTAATTTTTATTTCCGGGGTAGGATGTTGAGAGTGTTGTACGCAACGGCTTTATGATGCGCATATTTTAATCCATGCAACCTCAAACGTGCAAAAATTTTCACATGTATTCAAATTGAATCCATTCCAATGTGGGGGAAAGGCGCCACAAAAATGTTTTTTATAAATGCTTGGGGAAAAAAACTAACCGTGTGTTTTTATGCGACCAGTAGCTGATAAGGTGCAGTGTAGCACACGAACGATGCATCATGTAAATGATATTTCCTTGGAAAACGCACCATGAGCACAAGGCTGGACGATACTGCAGCGTTTATAAGCTACGTCGCGGGTGGAGGCCTAAAAAGGCCAGTCACTAACATGCCCAGCGATTGCCCTTCACGGCATAATTGAAACGCCTTCTACCGTGCAGGTGCATTAGTGTCCTCTGTAAACGCAGCGAGGGAAAAAAGGACCTGCAAAAAGGAAAGAGTTCGGAGTGCCACGAGCGAAACGCTCCCTTAAAGTCTTTATCAGGCCCCGAGGGACATTTGGCTCCTCGCTACGCTGGGTGGAAGGAGCTTCTTTGATGGTACCTGTGCTGACATTGCTGCTCTGATTACTCACTCCAGTCGTTCTAGGGACTTTCAACTTAATTAATGGTGCTGCGTAGGCGAGGCCGCGCCCTCCAGAATCCTCTAAGATTGGGCCACCAGGCTGAGGGGTGGGGGATCCTTGTCATTCTCACTGAACAAAAATGTACCTCCACGGATTCGAAAAAAAACGTTGGATTAAGAATGGCAGCAAAAGGTCGAGGATGTATTACTCTCGCTTGAAGTGGATGTTATATCCGATCTTATGCTAGCCAGGTTTTTTTAGCTGGGCAGTGTTCTACGGAAATTTGCTCACTTTTATCAAGTCTAATATCGGTTACGGATACACTTGAAGAACAATCTTTTCTCGCTAACCTTCTGCATCGAAATTCGTTTTCTCTCTTGTCCTGACCCTGAGTATTGTCGACATAAAATGCGCTGGTATTACAGATACTATTTCCGAAAGGGGATGCAGCTGCTTCGGGCAGCTGTTGAAACTGTCAACTCGGTTATTCTCGAGAGAATAGACGTGAATAAACATTTTAAACGTTACCGAAGACTGCACGCATGTTTATTGACAATTCTTCAAATGAATTGTTTCATTGTCATCAATTCGAAACTTTATGCCACTTTATTTTAAACACGAAACGAAAATTGAGGGTCTCTTCTCAACCCATATGTTGCAAGAGCCATTGTGATTATAGGTAACTACTTCAGAGTTAAATTTTTCTTTAACTTTGTTTTTTCCCAATTCTGAAATCGACCCTTCTACATGTATATTTCCGTTACGTTGTAATTTGTAAGTACCGCTGAACTGACGTCTTATTTTGTCACCTTTTCAGTTAGTGAAACGCGTCGTGAAATTTTTTATACCAGTGATTGAAAATTTTCATGCAGAGTCTACTTCGGCAGTCATTTGTGTTGTGGCTCTGAGTTGTCATTTATGCTTCAGAATTACTACTGTTCTTACGTGACATTTTTTCCCAACGATTTTTCACTCGTTTTGTAACTTCAGTGGTTTTAGTTACTTATTGACTCGAACTCCTTGCCGATTACTTCATTTGGGCCAAAGTCACGTTTCACTTAGGTTTGGGCAGAAAGCGCGGAAATTTTTGCAAGACTGAAAAGTTTTTACCTTGATAAGATTGTATATAAAATTACGCCATTCAAAATACAAACGAGAACTTTAGAAAATCACTGCCATGAGTAGAATTGGATCTGCAGTTACTCTGTGTAGGTTTATCTAAATAATAATCTAAAACGATAGAATTTTCCGTCAATTACTTGCATAACCTCTCGTCAAGATTCTCAGTGGAAGTGAACCATTATATGTACATGCTCTGGTACTTGATATTAGTAAGATTCAGTAGCTCATTTTGGGCAGTATTTTGGTAGAGGTCATCCTTTTTGGAGAACCTTAGGAAAATAAATGTTCTTAATAACCGAGCACCTGGGCTATCATTACCAGACTGGTAACACTTTTTGTGGACGTTCGATTTGATGTCAAATCTATGGAGATTCCTTTTTCTTATTTCTCTCCTGCCTTTTTATCGTGGGTGAGGCTTCCGCATTGACATCTCACACAATTGCTTCGTTTTTTGACTCTACGTGACCGAGGACTCGTATCAACTTGAAATATTTGCCGCCTGAGTTTGCTGTTTCCTGCGGGTGCCGCTAACAGGCAAGGAGTTATTGAATTAAACGCGCACTCGTAGAGTAAAATTCATTTAATAAAATTTAAAGCCAGCATAACCAGTTGAACTTGAAAATGTTCAAAAGCTCCGTATTGTTTGCGATCGTGTATTTTGGTAGCGTTTCCGTTTTTAGTTGTGCCAGTTAATTTTCTTTCCTACTCTGTATATAGTCCAGTTCACCTGACGTTTATCAGAGTATATTCCTTCAAAGTTGCTCGATGTTTAGGAACTGAACATTGTTTTAAAGAGTCGTGAGATTGACGAATTCTCTAACTAGGAGTTCTTTCTTTACCGCTCTTAGTCGGAGTTTGATCTACGAAACAGTGTCTTCAAACAAGCGTGCGTTTTCTATGCAGGCTCTTTGCTTCGTCAATATTTTGTTGTTTACAGATTCAGGTTAGATTTGGCAATATAGCGCTAAAAATGAAGCAGAATTTTCGGATCGACCCGAAGACTTTCCGTGGAGATGATCCATCTTGTGTCGACTCCAAGGGTAAACGAGCTCTGATCGCTTCGCTTTTCTTTGCAATCCTGCTCGAAGAGACCGTTTTACTTCATTTGTTAGTCTTCTCTGTCACATTTGATCCCTAGCCACGTCTGCCATTAGAGTCTTCCAATCCATGTTTCCCTTTTTGGCAGAATGTTACCGCCGTAACCTATTTTTTAATCAGTTAGTATCTAGGGCCTTTGATTTGACAGTTTTGATTCGTATATCAACAATTGATCGGTAATAGAAATTTTTTATTTGTTTTTTGTTTGTTGAAACTAAAGTTATCCACACCAGCCGCATTATATACACGTATGTTCAGTACTCTGGGAATCTGTTATTCTTCCAATGTTTTGCCCTTTCATTACAAAACGGTTACTCTAGATTTCAAGTACAAATGAATCCAATGCTTTACAGCTTTCAAACCGAGTTCCTCTATGGCTGCTCGACTCCCCTTGTGAACCGCTTGAAAGTCGTCCGCTCTTGATTATCCCACTATTTTATGAACACTTCATTATAAAATTCTTATGTTTAAACAACGCTCTACGGAAACCCAAACATTTCGTTTCCCTATTGAGCTCTGGTCGCCATTATCACGACAGCTACTCTGCTGCCAAGGACCAAATCATATGGTCTTGGACTAACATCTGCCTTTGAAAATTGGAGCGGTTGCCCACGACATCCTGATGAGCCAAAAATCCTCCTTATTACGTGACCCAAATTACGAAGTTTGCCCCAATTTTGTCGGGCGCAGTCCACAGAAACTCTAGGCACGGAAGTCGTTCAAATAAAAATGACTTAAAATTTTCGCTTGAGGTTTAATCTTCGGTAATTAAAATTGTAATGTATCGATTGTTACAGCTGCAGCTATACGTGACTGTGTAATTTGATCTAGTGAATTGAAAGCTCCTCGTCTTTAATTGTGGTTTTCGAGTTAGCTAAGTAATTTCATAAATAAAATTGGAGGTATTAACATACACACTATCGGTACTATTTTTAATGAAATACTCAACCTATTTTAAGCGTCTTCAAGCGTAAATTTAAATTCACTTTTAGTTGCATATACAATTTTGAAAAAAATTGAATTTATAACTCTCACTTGACCTCTTACAAAGCAGAAGTTGTAACTTGTTTCAGGCAGAAATAATTAGTCGTTCTTTTTTCCATCCACTCGTTGATTTCACAATTTTTAAAAGAACCTTTATTTATTCCAACACGTTTTACCGTTGGGTTTTAAATGCCTTAGAACTACTGGTGTGGTGGGAGGCGTGAGGAATGTGTAGTTTAAACTTCCTTTTCCTAGGGAAGTACTCCGCAGTTGCGTGAAAAGCCTCACCTGAGCAGAGGCTTTAAAAAGAAAATAATCCAGATATTTATAACTGGCTATTAGCTTTTCAACAACAAACTTTAATTGAAGGGACCTTATTAATAAATATAAGTAAAAACTGAGAACGTTAACCGAATATCATACTTTTCTAAAAAAAATCGTCAATCTTAAACTCCTCTTGTCCCTTTTTTTAAAACTTTGGTATTATGAAAGTGTGCGTTGTCAGGCATTGTTTAGCTTGAGGTGCTATAATCACTTCACACAGAATGATAGGCCAATGAATTGAGAATCATAACTGTACAAGTTTCAATGAGACGTCGACACTGGTTTTTAAGGTCGTAGTATTACTAATTGTAATACCGACTTGTAACATACTCTGCATGTGACTAGTTTTGGAGAAGAAACTACTTTACTTTTCATCTTCTTTCCGTCTTTCTTCTTCGTGTAGCAAAGCAGAGACGAAAGTTAACATGAGGCTAGGCATGTTTGATGACCTTATTATGCATTTAATAGGCACCCATTAGCCCGACGTGTTCACGTACTGGGCTCGTGTGAGGCACCAAATATGCAGATGATGCTTTCTCTTTAGTGAGCTTTCCGGCTCAAGTTGCGATGTTAATGTCACGTGGATGAAAGCGACTGAGATTTCGGCAAAAATGTTCTATGAGCGCGCGAAATTGAGAGATCTTCATTTCGCTGCTATGAACGTTCTCTTTGAACGATTCTTGAACAGGTTAGTTCAACTATGCCAACCATCCCGGAATTTGTTAATTTTCCCTCCAGAAATTTATTTCAGTTGAAGAGCTTCGACCAATATTTTTATTTAGTGTACATATTTTTAAGAAGTACGCTTTAAGTATTTGAGATATAATTTTGAAATATATTTTGCCCGTTGATTTCCTATGTTTTATCAATAGCTTGGAATTGGTAAAAGCTATTACATAATAGCATCTCGAAGGACGAGTGAGAATTTAGTGTTGGCAAATACAAAGTTCGACTCGGAGAAGTCAACTAAACCAATTTCTCTACGATTTATTTGGTCTCTGCCAAAAGCTGTATCAACTAAGGAACTAAAGGGGAAAGAAGTTTGAAACGGTGTTACCTTGTAATTGTTTATTAAGTTTTAAGCTAATGATGATTAATTCCTGCAAAGCGGTCTTGAATGATCAGCGCTAAAGCTCGTAAAAAACGCTGTGCACTAACAAACGTCGAAATGGAAGCTACTACGCATATTGTGAACATACACGTGTCATACGAGTCTGCAGAAATAATGCCAGTAAAACGTGAATAGTGAACTGTCGCAGTTAATTAGTGTATAATAACTTTATAACTGTTCCAAAGCTTACGGAACTCGTTTTTCAGCAAGAAACCGTTGTGGAAATCCAGCTGTATAACTCTATCACAAGGCTTCTGTTGAGGAGAAACGGTGAGCTTTGATGTTGAACTTTAAATGGCTGCAAGCAGAAAAAACACTTCTTTCTGCACATCGATATTTTGACTACCGCACGTCTTTGATCTTCAATTGTTGTTGTCCCTTCACTTTCGCTGTCAGATGTTCTTTCTTCGAAGCCCTGGAAATATAACTGAGGCTTTCGTGAGGGCTATTTCAGTCTTGTTCCTGCCCAGGGAGCATTCAATTTGTAGTAAACTGCTGTCCTCTTAGCGGCAAGTAGAAGGAGCGGAACTCGCTGTTGCAGAACTAATTTAGTCCATTCCTCCCTGTAGTCTTGGGCCAGTGCCACTTTTTCGCGTGGATGCGCGCATATAAAAGTGCCCCTGCATCGACCCTCTCGGGGGGATTCAGATGACAAAGCTTGAGGGAGTGGACCGCTAAACCACGAATAAAGGACACACTAGCGGCTTACCATACATCTTTTTACTATTTAGGTTGGGCCTTAGACTCGTTTAATTGTACTAGGTACTGAGTAGAAGTCACGTTCCAGTAGTTTCTGGCGGTACGTGGCTGTATCACTGGCTAGACAGCGTAGAAGTCGAGTGGGCGATCACAGTGACCTTGTTTATTGACGTACGCTCCAGACCGACTGTCTGTCTGCAGAGGGCCGTTTGCGGCAGACAGGCTGGCTTTTGTTCTCTTTGGACCTCCTCAACTTTGAGATGAAGATCGCGAGGCCCGAGGGTCACGTCGAAGTATTTGCTGCATGGTATGTTCTTGAACATTTAAGTTGAAGGAAGCTATGCAAATGCGTTTGCTGTACTGAATACATTTTAATTGTATTTCCGCACTATACATATAAAAACGCAATGCGTATTGATATTTTTTATTATACTGCAAGAGAAGTTAATGACATTAGTAATGCAATTTTGTGTCAATATTCTAATCTTGATCTAGTATGGGTCTGGTTACGCAATAAATTTTACCGTACGTACGAGAGTCAAGAAATACAGAACTTTTAAATTACTGAAACGGTTGAAGATTCAATGTAATGTAGGCAGCGTTAGAGTGTGACAAGAAGCTCATGAAGCTTTGAACACTTTATGCACCGCTTCGACAGCTCAGGCTTCCAGGGGCAGTGTAATGATCCATGAATGCTTCACTTGGTCGGGTTTACCTTCGGCAATCTTTTCCAGCAACAAAATAAAGTCCAGAATTATTTGAACATCTTGGGCGATCGAGTACACCCGTCTATGAATTAATATTTTCCTGATGGTTCCGGTATTTTTCAAGACAAGAACGCTTGCTTTCGCCGGTCTCATGTAGTGCAAGATTGGTTCAAGGATCACGAGGGACCATTTTCTCATTTGGAATGACCTCCACTGTCGAAAGGTTTAAACCCTATCGAAAATTTATGGGACCGACTGGAGAGAGAGCCGCGAGCTTCAACATCTCTTCCTTCTTCGTTGGAATATCTTCCTCAACGTGCGCTCGTTCTTTGATCAGATATTCGTTTGAATTGTTTGCAAAGTTTTGTAGAATCGGTGTCTAATAGAATGGCAGCTGTAATCAATGTAGAAGCTGGTCCAATGAACAATTAAGGTTGGTTGTGTTCGTCCCATCCACATTTCTCCAGGGTGCGACAAACTTCTTGGCCGGACAGAGTACTGTGTTTCTATGAAGTGCTTACAGAAATGAAGTGCGAAATCCTACGCAGTTGGGCTGTGCCTGTACCTTCCAACGCAATTGGCGAGTGAAATTTGTAGCCCGTACTTTTTTTGCACATGTTTTTCGATTTATTTATACTTCGGAAAGCGCATATTCCGAAAGGGGTTGAATTCCCAATAACATTCATCAGTTATATCATCTGCGGAAAAACTCCATCTTAAAATGCAACGTACATTGTTTACTGGACGAAGATTCAATTCATGATATGTTAATTTATGGCATTTGTCACGGAATGAGCGAATGCGAAGGTTAAACTCAACAAAAGATTATCTGGCTCTAAAAATACGAAGAACCTCAGTGAAAACATTTGCTATGTGACGGTTTTATGCCTCGCATTTCACCCGAAGGTCGTCTGCAGATCGAACTCAATAACACCAAATGTTGCTCTGATTGCGAGTCGCCCCCATTTCGCGGTCAACTCATCCAGACTAGGGGTCGCCCAAGGCGTCTGAGCCCAATGGTCTCCTAATCATTTTCGCTCGACCTCGCCGTTTCTTGGTGTCCAATTGAATTTGGGAGACTTGCCTTGACTCGGTCCGCTTCAATAAACAGAGCACCGGCGCCACTCGCACTTCCACATAATGTGAAGCAATAAAGCAGACCCTTGAGGGAACGCTTGAAAAAAATGTTTAAGCAACTCTTGAAAATGTTTTTAACATTCCTAAGGAATGTGCAATCCAGATGAATTGCATGCAATGTTAATCGTTCGTTATATGCTAGGCCATTGATTTGTGGCACCAAAAAATATGTAGCTGATTGGAAACATCTTTGCTTGTGTCTGATATTCGCCGCCCATATTAAGGGATTAACTGCTGCGCTTATGAGTTTTCTGAGTGCTTCAGAAATGTGAAAAGACGAATCATTTGGACGGGCTACATGGTGTTCGAACTTGCGTTTCACATTTTCTAATAGCAAAAAATTTAGAAATCTCGCCCTCTCATTGGAAGTCAACGCTCGTATTTGATCGACCAGGATGGCTTGGAACGTCGTCTCCGTCCTGCATTCATGAGGTCTCTCGCCTGTACAGTTCTGCAGGCCGTTACAGTTCTGGGAAAGTTCTTGCTAAAACCCTCGCTTTCTCATATTTTTTCTTGTTCAAGAGAAACTTTCTTCGATTTATACGCATTTCACATTTTATGCTTGTGTTTGAAATACTAAGCAATGGAGTCAAGTTTTAAAACCTTGCGATTAGATTTCCAAGAAATAGTCAAAAAATTACGGGAGTTGTGAAGGTCATCAATACACGAAATAATTGCACAAAAATCCTTGTAGAAGTTGTTAACTAATATTCACATGATTCTCGTCAGACTTTTCTTTCCTTCAAAAAATTGCTCAGTAAAATTGGTAGTAATTTTTTAGTTGTTGAAACATTTTCTTGCCAGTTTATTATGAAAATGAAGTACTGATATATCGTCAAGGTATAATAGTTTTATTAAAATCGCCTCATAAAATGTTCACTGAATTCCATTCCAATTTGATGAAAGCATTTTATTTTGTCTCGTCATTTTTTCTTTTCAAGAAATACGTACCGGATATTTATTTGCTTGCTCTTGTTTAGCGTAAAATATAGACGAGCTCGGAGAGTAACCTCAAAGGATCACTCCGTCTACAGTTCAATTCGGAAACAATATCCAAGGAGCGCCAAATCGCTCATCAGGCTCTCATGAAATTACATTATCGGTCCCTGAGGGAAATACTTTGAAATTTAGATTATGAGACTGGGATAAGGATTTCGTCCCATTTATTCATTATTTTTCTGCTGGAAACCCCATCTTTATTAGGTCCTCGGCCATACTAAGGTTCGTTGATCACGCTCAAATGCGTATAAATTGCATTAGGTTAAGTTTCGTTTTACTTCAGTTTGTTTTACTTCATTGAAAGAAACACGCGTCGACTTTCTTTGACGAGATGATCACGAGAAAATTCGCTTAGGATGCGCCCTTTGCAGCATCTGGTGTGGTTGACAGCATTTTACAGGCAGTGCTCGTACGAGCGGCGTCAAAGAGGTCTCTAAAAGCTCCTGAAATTCCTTAGCATGCCAAATCCAAATTCCAAAAAGATTGAATTTACCGGTTGAAACACAGGTTTCATTAGTCGACTGATTTGAACAGGTCGTAAGTAAAAAATAATTGTCTTAAAAAGTGAACTTTTTTGACTATTTGTCCGAGAACTTTTTGACTGGGTCTCGCAATCTGAGGGTAATATGTATTGCGTTACTATGTTCATGCCTTTCCATGGCACACAAATTCAATTATTAAGAGGTAAAGAGTAAGGGTAAATAACAGTCTTGCTAGCCCGCTCTGAATGGAATAGGATAAAAGATGTTACATTTCTTCATATAGAGATAGTGTTATATTTACTGGGCTTGAACTGGAAATTTAGTAATGTGATATCCTGAGTCACCAGGTACTACTTCGAATGCACTCATTACGTAGCATTCGAGTCATTAGCGTAGGTCAAGCACAAGATTTTAGGGGGAAAATCATTCTCGAACGGCGAGTAAATATAACAAGCATCTTCTACGAAACGATCACATTACATTACATGTATTGAAGCCAAAATACACACTCTCGTCTCGTTTTCACGCACATTAATTCATTATTTCATTCGGATGCTGAAAATTTTATTTTTTGAATGGTTCCGAGTTCCGATCAAGCCATCAAGTATGACTTGTTGTAGAGGTACTCGCGTATCTCAAATTCTGCGAGTAAATATGCATGTATTTAAGCTGAGCCGTAGAGAATTAGTCTTGCATTGTGGAGTGAAATCGAAAATCTTCCCCTTTACCTCTGAATATATTTAGAATTTAATAAAAACTTCAGTGACACCGAATATTATCGTGAAATACTTCATATCCATACGAAATTTAGAGGATCGAACGTTCGCTCTGCCAGTCAAGGCAAGTCTGAACCGCATGTTATGCGCCGCATAAATTTGTGTACGAGTTCATACCAGGCAACGTGGTACAGGGTAGGTGCACTTGTACAGGCCGTGTCAACAACAGACGCAAGCCTTGCAACATCTGCATATGGCCGAGCTTTGATGCATCGCATACATGCACTTCGCTCCAAACCTCAAAGAACATTTCGGAGGTACGAACTCTCTTCCCATTGCTGTCGATAGTTGTTTTGATCAGTAAAGATAACCGGTAACTGCAAAGGTGACGGCGTTTATTGTGCTTGCAATCTAATACATCGCACGAAATGTTTTCTCGAAATAATTGGGAACACACTACTCAGAGTAATTTATTTTGAGCGCATCTAGTCAGCAACTTGACTCATCAATTAGAGTTTGGTGACAGTTCGCCTAGTAACAGTTCTAAATGCGTCCTTCAGTGAGGGTTGCTTTACTCCATTAGCGCAAAGTAAAATTTTAGCCTCAGTGCTAATGTATTTTTTATCATTTATTCATGTAGGGATGTATTCGTGCTTAAACGATGAAAAATTAATGTTGAGTTCATCATTTCAACCCCTCAGGGGTTGAAAGGTAAGCAATGGTTCATAGGGTTAGGTTTATCTATCGTATTCTATGGGGATTGGCCTCCCCAGAAGGTAGTGTTAGGTTACCTCAACTATTATCATAAGCCTTTGGGACTTCTATCTTTCGTGCCTACTTTACTTCTTTCAAATTTCTCTTTCTTCGCCATCTTTTCTTTGTCTTTACTTTTTCGTCATTCTTAATTTGGTGCTTCCATGCGCATGGAATCCTGCGTGGGAACACACCTGTGTATTCATTCCAAGTTTCTTTCAGTTACTACTAAACGTTCCGCTTTTTTCGCTCTTTGAATCATACATTACGTGAATAAGGAGCTTTGAACTAATCTACTCACTATTTCAAACAATCGAAAATGCTTTTGTTCTTTCACTCAGTGGAAAATTATTCCAAAAGAAATGTGAAAATCTAGAGGGACTGTTGCCATTTTTGTAAAATTCAAGTTAAAACCTGTCGCTAAAGAAATACAAACTGACAATTACATAATAATTTAGACCTTTGAACAGTGCTCAATGTGAAAAAATGGGTTGTGGAACTCGACGCAAAAAATTATTTTCAGCAGACGCTTGAACCTCTGCTGTCTTTTTTCGAAGCCTTCAGCGTTTTGTCGAAAACAATTATTTCATAGACGTGCAGACGCCGAAAACAGTGTTCTATTTCAGTCTTTTTCCCTAAGGAAAGAAATCACAAAAACGTCTTGTGTCTTCCTGTCTTTTCTTACTTCTTTCCCTCGCGAGTTCGAGTGGGAGAACGCTCCTTCGTGAACTAATTTTTTCATAATCTTGGGGCGTGTGAAGGAGTCAGCACGTTTGATGTTATTCGAACGCAATCTTTGATAATTTCTAGTCGTCTTATTGGTACTACAACCCGAATGCGGTGCGAACGTGAAATGTGCCCATTTACTTCGCAGAAAACTCAGTTGCGTGGGAAACCGATGTGCCAGTGTACCGTTCACTCGGATTGATGTTTTCTCTTTCAATTGCACACCATGAAGAAAAATATTTTTCATGCTGTTAATCAGAAGAATTGATTTATGTGATCTTTTTTTGCTGCCCGTCGATTCTTTTCTGTGAAAAATACACATATATTTACCTAAGTAGTTAATTGTAATTTAGTTTCACTGTGAAACGGTGTTGCTTTTTATGATCCTGCGGTAGAATGCAATAGAAATATTAATTCTACATCTGAAATCATTTCGCATCCATTTTGAGTTCTCATGATTCAATTTGATTAACTCGAACCGTATATCTCAGCCGCACAATACAGGAAAGAATAGCAAACTGTCTCATCAGTCAGTATGTGTGTCTCAGCTAGAATAGGCTCATTGAACAGCTCTGTCTTGAGGCTTGCGTGTCAAATGCATGCCAAGTTTGACATTCGTGATACGTACTACAACTTCTTCTTTGTACGTCAGAGCCGTCAAGCAAGTCTGCCCGAGCCCTGGCCGGCTGCGAGTTCACAACACGTCGCACCGGAACTAAGATGACGTCAGTGTTTCCCCTCAGAGGAACCGACACAACTCTACGGGTTTTCTCCCTCCGATATCGGGAGAACTTCACAATTAAAGTTTCGTTTCGTCCTACTATTGTTGGTCCTTCGTGAATTGGCGCGCTACGAGAACTTCTTGTTCGTTTCCTGCCATGTTACGCAAATTTTAACGAAAATTGTGGTGATAGAAGGATGAGAAATACGTTAAATAAGAAGCCCTATAGGCTATTTGAGTGCCTTTTAAAATGTTTATGTGAATCTGGTTATTTATTTCAAAACCTTGAATTTACGCAACTGAAAAAAATCACTTTGTTAGTGATCACTTCGTAGCATGAGCCTGTATTTCGCAGAAATTGTTATTCACTGATACTGAATTACGAATTTGATTTACGGCGAAATTTGCTATGATATGAATAAGCTCATTTTTCCTCGAAATTTTTCGTCCATTCAATCTTATCACACTGGCCTAATCATTTCTTAATAATGAAACTAATAAATTAACTAGAAGGATATTCAACAGATTTGCGTGACGTACACATGCTAAGACTATGAGATATCGCGAGCACCAAAACGATCATAATGTTGACCTTTCAATTTTTAGTTTCAATTAAAAGTTGGTTCCTCTTCAATATTCGATGGCATAAATGCATTATTTTCTCAAATATTTCCCAAGTCTTCATTTGTTTTGAAAAAGTAGACGCTGCTCCCTCGTCCTTCATACGCTTCTAGATGTGGGAATGCGCTGCGTGAGCTTTGACGATTTTCACAAGAATTCTATCAATTAGGTCTCACAATCAAATTTTGTAATGCACGAACTGTCGCACTTATCGTGAATTATAAAAATCAGCATAAAATCGTCAGAGCGCAGCTTGCTTGGTGAAGTTCAAATGTTTTCAAATTTGATAAGATACGTTAGAATTACTAATTTCTGTACCTAAAATTATAAGAATGATCATCTGCACTTTGACAGTAAAAAATACATCGTTTCACATAAATTTTCTTTAGGGTTCAGCTGGTGTTTTTGTCTTGGTTAAACATTATGACCAATAGTTTTCCCTTGCACAGAAAAGAATTTCATTTATAAATCCCTACAGTACAAAGTTTGCAAATTATTGCTCTTATCAATATGGAACTCATTGGAGCATTCATGGATTTGTAATTGAAACATATTCCAATCTGTTCTCCTAGCAAATTTTTAAACTGAAATTAAAAATAGCGCTCTCATTTTTTGAAATACCAACGATTCCCGGCTTGTGATGACCAATAATATGACGTTCGGTTTATATTCCGCGTTAAAACTTTCGCCTCCCTGATTCTGCCTCTGAGCCGACATACGAAATGTTCGCCAGGCACGGCTCAGATTTCGTCAAAGCGTTGGCTCAGCTTTGAAATGTATGAGATGTGTAATCCACTCAGTATTTTTTTTTTTTGCTCTACTGCCCACCATGCAAGCCTTGGAGTTTGTAGCTTCCGAACTTATGGTCCGAATTTTGAACTTAACAGAACTTCACCAATTTCGAAGAGCTTTGCCACGAACTTGGTGCGCCACGGAAAGCATTGAAGTTGTTCCCTGGAGGAGTTCCTGCTGTCAGAAAATTTGTCCCTTCCGTCGCTGCGGATTCTGAAAGCGTGCTGTTTACCGCATTTTTTCAACTTCCTGAGAGACGTGAATTTTTTCACTAGGCGTGCCTATTTGGTCATACTAAGATGAGTCCCTCCTTTGTTTTTGCTGCTAAAGGCACGCATCGCTCTGCTGCAAAAACTGTAAGGGCCCACAAATTTGTCTCCTTGGTTGTTTTTTACTATCGGCAGGTGGACCGGAATGCTTGTGTGTGTTAGCGCTTTGAGACGATGCTTTTGTCAGTAGGCATCAAGAGGTTCAAAAGGAAAGGTTCGTTTCCGCTCAGCGCAAGTGTAAAGTCTCTGAATGAGGTAGAGTAACTATTTGATTTGTGAGGTGCTTCGAGATAGATGTTTGATATAATGAAAAGGTAACTAATTCCATTACTGTTTCTGTTTCATTTGCTTAATTATAAAAATACATGGCATTCTGTCGAATTTATTCTGGTATCAACTCTGAAGGTAAAAATACTCTTCTTATGTGTATGGTTTCTGTTGCACGGTTTCTCCAAAATCTTCCGAGGGATGTAGCTCGGTTTTCAAACTATTAGAAAAGGTAATCGAAGCTGAATTTTTTTCCCCTAGTCCATGTTAGAACAATCGCATGGGCTGAAATATTCGATACTATGAGCAATTTTAGGTCTGAATTGACCTAGCGTTTTACAGATTTCAATCGCGTCGTCTTCTTATTGGAAATCGTGTAATACTACAATTTCATTTTAGAAACGGATCTGACGGCAAATTTCGCGCACTGCATACAGCTAAAGTGAACAGCATTTTGTTTTTTCCTTCATTTACCAATGAATACTGGAAAACAAGAATCTATAGTCAGATGGGCATAAAATTTACACAAAATATTGCGTTCAAAATTGTGCAGCTTACGATTAATGACAAGCAAAGTTTTATTTTTTAAACATAGTGTTCTACCTTTTGCTCCTTCAATTGCATCTGAGAGACGAGACTACAGAAAGGCCGGCCACAACCAATGCCTCCCATATCTACAGGCCTGCTCCTAGGATTCGTGACGTCACAATAGTGGTCGTAGATATCGCCGCCATCAGTGAAGAATTGAACGGGCGAAATTCAGTTCGCTCCAATATATTGTC
>VOMN01057134.1:0-15067 GCA_014899125.1 Orchestia grillus | reverse complement strand
TCCAACAGGGCATGTGGGCACGGGTCCAACAGGGCATGTGGGCACGGGTCCAACAAGGCATTTGGGCATGGATCCAACAGGGCATGTGGGCAAACGAAGTTTATCTCGAGCCGTGCCACCGTGCTTGGAAAACGTCGAAAAAATCGAACTCAGACACTGTAAAATGTCTCCAAGTCTCCAAACCAACTGTTAAGAAAACGCGAAAGAGGGAAACACCCCTGGAAATATTTTCATTCATATTTCATTTAAATGTGATATAAATATATACCTGCGTTATAATGGTTTAAGGGAACACACTGACTACAACAACAAAATAAATGCTGAACTTTGATTCTCGTTCCCTCGGTGACAGCAGCCAATTTAAAAAATCTATGAAAAGAATTTTTATATCTGAGATAAAAACTGTCAACGTCAATGAAGAGCTCAATCCCTCAACCAACTATCAGTAGTTTAACTTTACGCAAATATACTGATCACTGCTCCATTACGTATCATTAGGGAGGATGGCTGTACAGACATAGAATAGAGACAATTGCGTTCATATCGAACATTCGATATCCTTGACCAAAATCGTAACATTTTCTTCCCTTAAACTCTTCGAAGAGTTAGGTGACTACTGACACACATCGAATAAGATTTCGAGTGGAACGTACTGATTCTGGTAACGTCATCCAAGCTTGGTACAGAGAGCATCTCCGGAGGTATCCGTCCAATGACATGTGGTGGTGGACCCCACGTTCTCCGGAACCGATGGAATTTTTTGTGAGGTCTATATTTAATTAAATAGAGAGCTTGTTCAAGAGTTTACAACTCTGTCGAAGGTTCATAGGCCTCACTACTCCGCACTTGGGAAGAAATTCCATGGAAAATACTCCGTACCACCGCTTTCGATTCACGGCATATATTTGAGGCTAAAATTGAAAATATTTATTGTGACTTGGTTAGCGAGTAAATCTTAACATTAGTTTTCTTTTCTATATTCATGCATCTGTATGCATGTTTTCTACAAAGTAAAATGTTTCACTTATAAATCATTTATGTTTTCATTCATTCCTATACTTCTGTCCCACCCTGTCCATGCGTAAGTATGCACCCACCTTCTCACTTCCAGTTTTTTACTTTACGTCATCCACTGCTAGTCATCCACTGCCAGTCATCCACTGCTAGTCATCTACGACCAGCCATCTACGACCAGTCATCCGCTGCTAGTCATCCACGACCAGTCACCCATTTCCAGTCATTCACCTACAGTCTTCTCATACCACTCATTCCCTTCTATCTATGTACTAGTTATTTACTGGCAGTCATCCACTTTGTCATTCACTTCTATTCACATCTTTCCCAGTCATCTTCCTTGAGTCGTATACCCCAGGTCCTGCGCTGCCAGTCACCCTCCTTTAGTCACATCTCTTCACTCGCTCAGTTTCCTTCATTCACATCCTGGAAGCATGTCACTGAAAAAGTCATATGCTTCCATTTACGCCTCTCCAGTCCTGCTTGTGAGTATTTACTTCTGGCCGCTATGTTGCTGGCATTCTCTTTCTGTCATTTATCTTCAGTTGTGTACTTCCAGCATGGCAACATTATGTGTGAACGTTTAGTGTGAACAGAATTGACGCTCAATTTTCTGCCCATCTCCTAAGTGGGTGTAGGCAAAACAGAGGCAGAGTTCACGCACGGCTCGACTTTCTCCATCCTGGATAAAATTGGCTGCTCAAGGCAGGGCCAAAGTTTTAGGTTCACGCATGTTCACCTATGACATGTCATATTAACTTTTCATTGTGCACATACGAGCATTAATCCACGAAAAAGGAAAAAACAATGCTCCTTACCTGGAGAACCCGATGACATTTATACCATACAAAACGTGAGCTTTCAGGGCACAAATGGTGAAGTCTTTAAAATTAAAATACGTACATGGAATCAATGTTTTTGTACAGAAATCCTTTCCGCACGAATCATCTCTACGTACACATGGAGCTTGCCATGCTTCACCCTGCGCTGCAATGCCATGCTAACCTAGCAACGACAATGTGCATGCTTACCGTCGCGTCAAACATCAAACGAAATCATTGGTGCGTGTGCAGAATGAAGCGAGGTGAGGCGCACGTAGCGCCGCACGTGCGCTCAGGTGGAAAGACCAAACTCGGCCACGGGCCCACGTGCAGGTAGCGCGGCACGCAAAGGCTTCATTGATCTCCGTAATGGTCATTGGAGGGCTTACGCGTCTCATCGTTCCAGCAATTGATAACAATTTGAATAACTAATACCAGGTCAAGACGGGGCTCCCGACAGAATTCTAGACGAAGTTCAGGAAATACTAAGGCGCGGTTCGCCAAATGAGTTTACTCGCGTTGACAGACTGCGACAGGCAGCCGGGCCACAAAAGGCTTATGAACGTAAAAAATTTTGAATTCGGGCAGCGGCTTGGGCAGTTAGAACACTCACACGTGTTTGAGGAGGTTCTATAACATTGGATTGACTCTTAATTGCGTCATTTTAGGTTATAAAATAGCTTCAAATTGCCGCGCATTTCATGTTTTCCAACAATTAGTTTTGGCCGACCTCACCTTGGCGATTGTAATTATGCTCAATGCACGAATGCTGAAACGCACTTCCTATCGCAGAGTCGATGCTTGCCTCAACACTCCAACTTTAAAGTCTTGCAGAAAAGAAACCAACTGGCACGTGGACTTTTGTTCTTATTTTCGCTGTGCTTGCATACGTCTAGTAGACTATAGCTTCCCAAGCCTGAATTAGAACACGAAAGTACAAGGCAGACACATCCCAAAGATTTTTTGGCTCCATAGTGCGATTCAGATTTCATAATTAGATTTTTCACTTTGAATCGTGATACAGTATTGCATCCGTACATCCAACGCACCTCGACATGTGCATTTTTAAATCAATACATAACATAATTAAGGGAGCAGTGAATGACATCTTCGCTGCCTCTGTTTAAATTTTCACACATCGTGCTGCTACCTCATACGCCTGGCGTCGCCGCCGAGGCTTGAAGTCCGTTTCAGAAAACAAATAAAAATAGAAAATTTCTTCCTTCTGTTGGACAAGACAATATGTGGAACAAACCTTTCATGAGGCGTCAGAAAAAACAAATGAAAAGAAAATTTTTTCCTTTTATTAATTTGGTCTTACACAACAACATAAAGAATAAATTTTTCAAGAGGTTTTACGAAAATATTTAAGATCCAAAGCATTTTTAGTGACAGGCTCGTTTTCTGAGATCGTCCAAGAAAATGTTGAGTTCAGGGAAATGTTGGGATGTCAATTTTCTTTTTAATTTCGTGGGATGAAATGAATAGGGTACTCCAAAGTAAGAATGAACCTTTGATTGCATACACAAAATAACAGTAACGTTAATTATGATGAAATTATATTAGCACTGGAGTCAAATATGCGTAACAACAAGTGAATTTAACGCGTATTGTAGTCGGGTTAATAAAAATAAAAAATTAGCCGTCCCATTTGAACCCCAGCTACAATTTGAGCTGCAAATTTATTGATGAGTTATGAGAAGAAACAGCAAACTATAGACATAAGTGACGAATTACGAGGGAGTCAGAAATACTTCGCATAACTATTCTCATGATGAAAAACGTGAATATGAATTATTGTTCAAGTCATGAATATGTAGACTGTCTTTTAAAACATGTACGCGAAAAAAAACAGATTTTCATCAAATGTCTAGCAATAAAAAATTCGAACAGTACATCAAAACGGGGCCACAGAGGCGCGAAAATACTGTTCGCTCTCTGATAATTCGAAGTACAACACATGACATCAATCTGCATTATATCAAAAGGCACCAAGTTAATAAATACTCTTGCACGTAGCCATTGCCTGTCATGGCGCACTCATCAACACGTTTGAGCAGGAAAGAGGACAATAAAAACTGTGAGGTGAACCAAACAGGTGAGGGGCCACCAACCTTTGCATGGCACAGGCGAATGGCACTGATCGTTTGCGGTGCTATGTATATTAATGGCGTAGTGTTGTGCTCAAAATCTTGCTCTGTTACAAATTTTCGCACAAAAATGCGCACCCAAGCATATGGTGACTTTTCATAACGAAAGCTACCAGTTTAAAAAGAAGATGGCTCGACGGATGTTTCCAACGTATACGTGCTGAGAAAAGTATGTTCATCGTTTCAAGTAAGACAGTTACCACATTTAAGGAACGTAGAATCTTACGATGCTGTTAGCGTTTGTGAAACTGTATTTTTCTTGCTGCTTTTGAATTATTTTATCATAACTTGACATCAATTTTATTTCAGACACAAATGCCACATTCATGAACGTTGAAGATGAAGTAATTTTTCATCATCTATATAGTATGTCCCACAAAAACCCGAGCTGTTTATTAATACGCTTTTACTTACCTACGTGCCGTTCCGTCACGGTACGCCACTTTTCAGGTGAAATTTCAGGCCTCGAGAGAGAAGTATCCTGTATACGGGTTGCACGTTTCGCCGTAAAAAGCCAGTCTTCGCGGCATATTTTCAGTTTCCCTAAAAGAATTCAGACTACTCGCATCATCAAGAAGAAAATTGCTTCCTACACCGGGCTATCTCTGCCCTGAACCTTTAACCTCTCTCCAACACTTGAGAGGACCACTTTTCACGGGCTAGTTTATCTGAAGTTTGTTTATCTAAATTTCCGTGACATTTTCACCGGCCCTACTGGTAGAAATGAAAACACTAAACCCCCAAAAAATGACAGCGAGTGAAAATATTGCGACTGCGGTCTCGAATAAAAGTCAAGAAAAAATAATGAAAAATAAAGAACAATGGTTAAAGAAGAAGAAGGAAAAAGAAAAAAGGTAAGTCTCGAGACGCAAGAAGCAAAGAAGTAAGATCAGTGTCTGGGGCTCCTCTATCGTAGTTTTGCACCAGAATATTGGCAGACAGAGCAGAGTAATAATTAGAAGGAAGGAGCAGGAGGCGAGGAGGGTTACAGTGTTTGCGCTCACGGTGAATAATGCAGACAGTCAACAGAGGGGGCCGCACCCCCTCCCCCCCACACGCCCCCGACGTTCTGGACTCGATTCGAGCGAGCGCCTCTCGCTTGCGCCGCTGGAGCGCGCATTTCAGCTATAATGAGCATTTATTGTACAACGCGAGGTGCATCATGCGCTCTGCTTTTCACGCACACAATCTGCGCGCGTTGGGCTATGAATGAACATTTATTTTGTAATGAAATTTGCACACGGAACAATGCCATTAACAGGGTCCTTACCTATGCCTACTTCTGCATAGATTTTGCGAGTGTATTGGCTGAAAGAAGGGTAAAGGATACTTAAAATGGGAAGAAGGTGCAACGTGTGCTGGGTTTTTATGCACAGCACCTGATTTCTGTGCGTTTACGGCATCAGAGAGCATTTATTCTGCCGCAAAACAGAATAAGCGCATGGGGTTGGTATCATTAACAGCATCATCATAGTCTGCCTTTTATGCAGAGATATTTCGAGTGTATTGGGTAGTTGTAGAAGAAGGATAGTGTCACTAGCGCTTCAGTAGCCAGGCCTATAACGTGTCAAAAACTTCAGCTTATATAAAAACAGTTCCAACAGGATTCACTAATTGGGTAACAATTTATATTCTAGATAATTAGATGCAACAAATAAAGGTGGTAGTCATCACTTTTTTTCGAGTGTATTGACCGATGGAAAAACTCTTAGGAGTTTTACTTGAAGAATAATTTACCCGCTAAATTTCTAGCATTTTGTAAACATTCAGTGTGCAAGATACGAATGGCTATTTGTTTCGTTCTTTTGTAAAATGCTTCCATTTCACAAAATTATAAGAAGCACATCGAGAAAATGAGAATTCACTCACCCTGTAGGAACTCAATATTATCGCTATTACTATTGCTACTATGCACAGGCTTTGTTACTATTGCTACTATGCACAGGCTCTGTTACTATTGCTACTATGCATAGGTTCTATTCTATTATTACTTTGCACAGGCTCTGTCCAGATTAGCAAAGTGCGCTTCTAGAAGGATCTGGTGTAATTAATATTTTTAGTTTCACGTCACAGAAGCTTGAGCTTATCCACCGATGTAGGCTCCGATTTCTTCACCAAATTCTTCAACAAGAAATCTGACGCGTTGTCGTCATGGGTGCCCAGCTGTGCTCGGTCTTGGCGAGGCCTCTACATTTTTAAGGCTCAGTAAAGCTTTTCTTGCTTGGCTCTGAGAGCTGTGGGCCAGGCAGAGCATTGTCAAGCGAAGGCTAGTTTTTAGGTTGGTTCACTTGCGCTAATAACGAGATTTTCTTGCCTTCTTGCCTCGCTCGGACCACGGACGGCTGTATGGAGCGGACGAATTCGCTAATATTTGAGCTAATATTGACGAATTCTTGGGCAATTTAGTCTGATTCATAACTCTCTAAGTTTTGCTGTAATTTTTTGGGCGTTTTCTGGAGTGGCTTCCATCCCAGGAATAACATTAATGAGCCTTTCGATTCTGCGATACCGCAATTCTGAAAGAACTCTGCGGTGAAGATGTGAGTCGCCGTTAGAAGTGGAGTGCCCATGTCTCACACACCTAAATGGACATAGTACATAGTGCAAATTAGTAGTACAATTTGCATGGAAGTGTTGGTAACACGTCAAGTATAGCAGATGGTGGATGTGACTTTATATAGTACGACACTCGTAAATTAGGGTTTTTCTACTTTTCACTAGCGAATATTCTTACGGCCTCAAAAAGCACTTCGTAATTTTGATAGTCAATCTCACTGGAGGATTCCCTCAATGTTCCAGTCCCTTATTTTGTGCAGTACGGCGCGATGAGCGAGGACTGCAAGCCACTGCAGCGCTAGAAAATCTGTACCACTTCTACTACCTCATGAGTTCAGAACTTTGCGAATCGTCGATGGGACGACGTGGGGAACAGATTGACCAGGTGAAAACAATATTAACGATTCCTTTTTTTCATAAGTTGGCTCCGGACTCTAGATGAATTTTTCTTTTAAAGAAGATGCCATACTACATATCGTCAAATTATCGAAAGAGTGCATGGAAATAAAATCAAAGTTGAGGGCAAGAAGCTGATGTTTCAAGAGACGTACGAAGTTCTATTGCACTTGAGTAGCTGAAGTATAAGTGTGCTCTCAAGTCAGTTCATCAAATTTTAGGGTAAGATACTGATGCTGATCTTTAAGAGTTTACCACAAAATTTTGACCTCAACATAGCAAGGCGAAATAAAGAACAAAAATATACCCTTTAAAATTCAACGACATTAACTCCTTATTGATCAGCGAAAGATTCCCCTCCGCGGCGTGTTGACACGTCCCCCCAGCGCTGGTGATACGGCACCTGTCGCTGCGACCCTCCTCCAGCTCCCTCCCCCCNCTCTCTCGGTCAACACTCACTTCTTATTCAATGAAAAGCCGAGAATAGTTTTGCAAACAAGTATCAGCTGTTCCATAAGGTCCCCGCCTCTCGCTCTCGACTGCTGATAATTGCGTATTTATCGGTGAACAGTTTTAACGTTAATGAGTGCGCACCAATGAATGTGCATCAGCTGAAGGGTTCTGACGTCGATGACACGGCATCAACTGGATAACATCAATTGAACGGTTTTTAGCTTGATAACTGTACATCAAACGAACAGTTTCTGCGTTGATAAGTGTACATCAGCTGACCCTTCCCTTAACAGAGGGATTTTAACTGCGATAACTGTACGTCAATAGGACGTACATACACTAACTGAAAAGTTTATATACTGCTAACTCGTTGTACACCAACTGGACGTACATTAACGGTATATTTTTAAAGTGACTCACTATAAACTATCTGTAAGGTTTTCACCTTAGTAAGGATAGACCAGTTGGATGTATAACTTTGAGGTGGAAAAGTACATCGAAAAAATAAGGGCAGTTTCTTAACTCATGTAACCGGAAAACATCAGATACACACAAATAGACAGACTCTAGTGAATTTTGCGATTCAATATTTTGAAAACGGTTAATGTTTGAATTTTTACTGACTCAAGCATTCACCCAAAACCCGAAACAGTAATTCTTTTCGGTTTTTATATCGACGGTCAAAGTTTGTACTATTAGTTTACGAACACCTTGTGTAATAAAGCTTGTAGCCTTCAATCCGCTGAACACTAGCAAACATTATGCACAGGTATTTTCAATGCAGGCATAGGCCAATATTAAAAAGGTGAACACATCGGGTGTTAGAAACAGCGGTTCTCACAAAGTGCAGATATCTGTCATTTTTTGGAAAAAATTCCTTTATTATTTTCAGAGAAGTTAGAAAATACAATTTGCTCTAGCATAAATCCAAATTTATTTTAATTTGATGCTAGAATATGCAGAATTGACCATGTACATCCGATGTAAAGAAATGAATTATACCGACAAGGATTTCTCTGCCGTGCCATGAAATTACAAGATTCACTTCCTGCTCTTCTGACCTTAATGATTATTTACCAATTATACAAGCAAATATACAAATATTTCATTTACTAACTCAATAGTCTATATCTATCGACCGGACTATTTAAAATAGTGCTTATCTCCCTTGATAAATAATGGCTTTCCATCCTGTAGTTTAGTAAAATGAAACGACATAGTAAATACTTGAATATAATTCAATCGCAGTTCAAGAGAATATAGTAGATTTGAAAGAAAAGTTAGCGTACTCCTGCATCATGGCTCGAGTGAAAGACACGTACAAATGAAATAATTTTCCCCCTGTTTTCCCTTCATTTAATGACAAATGTGGTTTCCTCGTTAAATTATAAAATTATGTTGTAATGTTGCAGCACCTGAATATACGAGTATAAAGTTGTTCATAGAGCACTGTTCATTAGGCTTGGAAACAGGATCCCAAATTCAGGTAATTCTGTTTTTTTGAAACCGTCCGGTACTTCATTGTTAATTATTTTATGAGACTCTGTTGTAAATTATCCTAAATGACACAATTGGAAAAATTTTTCAGACTCTCTATTGTTATGTATTATAAGAGACTTAATTGTTTATCGTTTAAATACTCTAATTGTTAATTGATCTAAAAAACTTCTAATTGGTCTGTTTTAAGACTAAATTCTAAACTACTCTAGAGACTTAACTGTTACTTGTTTTAAGACTCTTAATTATAATTTGTGCTAAAACTCTTGATTGTTATGAATCCTAAGAGTCTAAATTATTCATTGTTCTTAGACTCTTAATTGTTAATTTGCCAGGAAACATAGTTGCTATAGTTTTCCTTAGAATCCTAATTTTATTTATCTTAAGAGACATTGGTTAATTGTGTTCAGGCTTTATATTTTTTGTTGTTCTAAGACACTTAACTGTTAATTATTCTAAGTCTTTTAATTATTATTTGTTCTATGAGTTTTATTTATTGATTTTTCTAAAGACTTAATTGTAAATTGTTCCAAAAAACCTTGTGGTCATTGCTTTTACTGACTTAATTGATGAATGTTTTCAGAGCCCTAATTGTTAATTGTTCTCGGAGACTTGATTATGCATTACTCTAAAAACTTCGTTCATAGTGAGGTCATTGTCACTTTGCTACCGTTTTTACTACTTTTAAGTTAAACCTTTATTGTTTGTTCACAGACACTTGACTGCTACTTCGTCTTCAGGTCTTTTGATAATTGTTCTCAGGGCCTCAATTATTGATTACTCGACTGCTCTCAATTGTTGGTTGTTGGGAAACTCTTACCCATTGATTGTTTCCAAACTCCTTTTGAATAAAGATCACTGCTTATCTGCTAAATTTGACTTGAAGCTGATGTGTTACTTCTGTGAAGAAAAGTGGCCACGCAATCGCATATGCAGAACAATCGAAGAATTCCAAAGTACATTGAATTTTACTAATTTTAACAGCTTTGTTCAGTACGGTTTCCAGTAAACTGAGGGGTCTTTTCCGTAAACTCTGCCAGTTTTCTAGGGTTTTAGGGAATAAATATTTAAATCTTACGGTCTATTTAGTTATCGATGACTATTTCTAGCTTAGTAACTTTGGCTCATGAAGCCTTCTTGTTGCCGTTGATTTTGGTGGGTGAAAAAATTTTTCATATGGAATTTGAATGACGGAGAAGAATTGTCGTCATGGGAGCATAAAATCTCAAGACTCTTATCTCTAGTCCTTTTATAAGAATCTTACAACTTTTATTTGAAATCACGATACAATACAATTCAATTTTCTTCAAAACACTGCGAAACTATCCAGCATGATTCATTTTCAGAGTACGTTTACGCATCGTAAAAGTCTTTGGTGTGATGAGTAACGCAAAAATAGAACGTGTTCGTCATCTTTAAGGCTCATGGACTGGCGTACAAAATTCAAACCAGTGGCAGGCACGCGAATCCTGTTTCTATTGATTGCTGGGCCAGAAGTGTTTGTTCTGCGATCGAACGAGGCCAACTCGTACTGGAAAAGAACTTCGCGCGATGAAGAACTTTTTATCAGCACGAGACAGCGTTTATAAGCTTAGGAACTGGTTGCACGTTAAAGTAGTTTGCAATATATGTTGTTCATGAGGATAAACAACAATAAAAGTGTACGCACATTTGAATCCTGACTTTGGGTTACGTCAAGTTCAAAGAAGGAAGCTCGCAAGCTCTTTGACGGTGTGAAGGGACGCCTGATGCGGGGTATCAAGCTTTAAAGAAACTTGGCAGCACAGAGAACGACTTATGTAGTTTGACTAGGTAATAATTTTTACTGTAGGCACAACGCAAGGACATTGCCAATTTCATCAACGAAAATCATATGGCTTTATGCTTCGTGAGCTTTTGATACTTCGTACAATAGATTAATGGTCTAGCTAAAAAAGTAAAAAGCCCCGACAAAAAACTGCTCACTGACGTTTTGCAAGTGGTGTTTGGAGGAGGAAACACCTCTTGAGACGACTTTCTTCTCTCCTGGGTTCATTATTTTGCACTCTGAATGACTTTACAGATGGAAAATAAATTACAAAAAGATATGTGCCATGTTACGCCCAAAATCTCGAGCAATTTAAGCAATTTTGTGTAGATCTAATGTCTTTCAGGTATCAAGCTAACGAAGCGCAAATCGTAAACAAATCCCTTAAGTCATCGTTGCTTACTGTCTAAATTATGTCCCGTAGCGAACAAAACTTTTTGACGCCTTCTTCAAATCGGGAGTAAAAATTCCAAAGAAAAACAATTTCAAATGGTCTCAGCTCAGCAGGTGTCGCAGAACTGTCATAGCGCACAAATGAAAGAAAAAACCAGAACAACAAATTGTGTCGAAAGCGATGCTGGGTATGCTTTCATTATAAATAATTTTCATCAAGAGAAGTATGCGAATACTTAAATAAGGTCCTTCGAGGATTATATAATAATAGTAAATTATTTACTCTAGCGGACTATATGAATATTTAAATAAGGTGCAGTCAGGCTTACATAATAATAGTAAGCTATCCTATGAATATTTTTCAAACTAAAATTTCGATGGTTTTTACAGTTTTCAAGCGTAGAGCTTCGTTTGTCAAATAAAATTTCCTTTTCATCTTCTTATTTTGTGAAGTTTTCATCTATGTATGTTCTTACGTGTTCTCTACATTAATAAAACTCGAGAAATAAAGCACTTGTCAGTAAAATAAACGCGCAATTATGTAACTATAAAGATCGTTTCGCTCAGCTCTCCCATACTATTTTTGTGTGCAAGTATGCACCATATATGGGACCAAAAAAGGCTCAATAGTTTATACCCTTGGCAGCGCTGAAAATGAGCAGACCCCAGCACGATTACAGATATTCTCTGAAGATATTCTACGTGGAAAAGTTACCGATTCTCTGATGATATTCCACGTGGAAATGCTACCGATTTTCTGAAGATATTCTACGTGGAAATGCTACCGAGAAATGCTACCGATTCTCAGAAGATATTCTACGTGGAAATGCTACCGAGAAACATATACGCCTGAGTTACTCTCGGTCCGACGGCATGGACTTCAATCATTCAAACACCGGTGCCCTTCCTTGCCAGGCACAGATGCCCTGCAAGCAAGTGTGGGCACAAGCACAGCCTGCGCTGGAGACGTGAAAGCAGTTTGCTACTCTAGCTGCCATCCACAGCTTGAGCTCTCGCTAACTTCGTCGAGATCTGAATTCTCATAGAAACTTTGAAGGGTCGATCTCGGTTGGCAGACGAATAAAGTCGACGATCTTGGACTCTTGGGCGCTGGTAAGGAGATTAGAAGCATCAAGAAAGAACATCAAAAAATGAAGGCTCAGCCGCGGAAGTAGATCGTAATGCTGGGAGCACCAGGAGATAGCGAGAGAGGGCGCGTGCGCTACGAGGTGAGCAGATCACCAAACTCTTCCGTCGGGGTCTCAGACTCCTTTTTATGGACCAACATTCATATTTCTAAGCTTAGATGGCAGTCACGGAGCTAAACTTGTTTCTTCCAGAGACGTGTTTGAGAATTAGGAGAATTAAGGGTGGCAAGGAGTCTTCTGATGAAGATCAGGCATTCATTCTGCAGCTCACTCAGATGGCTTTTAATTCCTAGAAACGATTTTAGAATTTGATGTTAACAAACGATTGATTAGCATGTAAACGAATGAATCAGAAGTTTCAACATCTAAAGGATTTATTGTACTGCACTATTTCTTAAAGCTGAATTTTTCGAATTCTATTAATAGATGACTGAAGATTATCGATAAAGAGTAAACGAAAAAAAAATCATTGAAATGAGTTTCAAATTTGTTTCCTCAGAACTATAACCGTGGTACAAGTATTGGTCACCGTTGGCTTGTAAGATGTATTGTTTTTTTGCACTACATTTCAGCATTAGAAGCTGGATTGATTAATAAAACAGACATTCAATATTCAAACTTTGCCATGAACTGAATCTACTCAAGAATCTGAGAGATTTGGAACACATTAAAACTGTAAATTTAGTGTAAATACGTTTTACCTTCTGACGGACCGTTTTATCGTTATAAAACTGGTGCAGGTCGCAAGCTTCGTGCCCGACGGTGTCGGAGTAGCATGAGAAATTTGTTACTAAAGAAATATAAATCATCGAAAGATTTAAAAGCTAATGAGAATTCGGGGAGACAGAACACACCAATGAAGTAAACCGAAATAGAGTAAAATTTTCGTATTTTAAGGATAATTCACGTGTGAAACCAATACATCGTCTAAATTATCCACAAATTGAAAAACATCTTCGGGTTAAACCTTCGGAGTTTTGGGGCTAAGTACGAATGTACGATGAGGTGAAGATAAGTGGCTGGATAATACTAGTTGCATTTAAAGGAAGATAAGTGCGTTGTATAGACTTCTATACCAGTCACGCAGTTTAGTGAGGCAATATATTTAATGAAAAGTACCATTTAATTTATATGTAACTAATGACGAATTTGACACAATTTAAAATATAATGGAAAGGATGATTACTAGCTGAATTTTGACGTTAATGTACGGTTCTTAAAAGACAAAACGTCACCGTGAGAATGCAAGTAGGACAAGGGTACGTAGCGTGAGGCGAGAAACGCGTGTTTAGAGCCAAGATTGAGGCTTGTACTAAATGATAATAATTTTTGGGAATGGGTAAATTTTTAACGAGGACCTAAAAAATTCAACCAATCTTAAAATAGTTTTTGGGCTAACAATTGAAAAACAGTGCACTCTTACTTTTTTACCATTTTTAATCGTCAATTGTAAAACATCACTGCACCAATGCGGGAATGGTTCTCAAAAACTTTATTACCGTTGGGCCTTTGACTACACACTATTACTAGATACTACACCTTTTGACTGCACACTTTGAAACTGTGCTTATTCATCATTTTTTCATTTTTTCCAATTTTTGATAACGTCAAACTATTGAGGGAGTTTAATATTTTTCGTTTTTTCTAATGTTCTATAATTTCAAATAATTTTTTTCTGAAACTGAAAAAAACTAACCACTGTCTTACTGTGCACGTTTCTGAGCGGAAAATGAAATATACAATCAGCTAACGTCAAAATATTCCTGAAATTTCACTTCCTTGCCATCATGTATACAAAATAAAGTATCACGAAATGAAGCCACTGAAATTGGATTCAAAATAAATGGAATTAAATAATTTTACGGTTGAAGTATTCACGTACTTGCCGCGATAGGAGCTTCTGTGTAAGTTTGAGAACATTCATACGTTTGTGAAAATTAAGCATGCAGCTGAAATAGCGCTATTGATTCTAAATTTCACACTGTACGCAGTTGCTTGCTTTCCTTCAGTGCACGTCAGAATAAGTCACTTGAATTTTGGATTCACTTATGAATTCAATTTTGAAAATTGTTGTAGATATTTCTTTTCGTCCTTAGGGCGCGTTTTCTAATTGAACGTTTTTAATTACGTACTACGCCTGGCTCGCGTTCGCTAGCTTCGTTGCATGTCGAGTTTACGAATTTCATGCGAAAATTATCTGCTGGATGTTGAGCGATGTTTTCATTCCTTGTACTCTGTTGCTTTACAGGTTTTTTATTAGAAAACACTCGTAAAAAGCTGCGTTTTGAGTTAAAACTCCATATAAAAAATGCGATTTCATATTAGAATTTAAGTTTTGGAAACCAGTTTTCAGTTAGGGAAGCTGTAAGTTGTGCAACTGTTTCCGATTATTGACCGTTTTTGTGTGTCGTGTTTTCTGCGGGCAGCTGTTTGATCGTAAATTTTTCACAACAGTTGGGTATAATTTAATACCGACTCCCCATTATCCCCTCAGAAGTCTTTGAGATAACGTTTAACCGAAAAATTTACAATCAGTATGCTATTGTTGAAAATAAACAGGTCATTTGTTACGTTCATTTTTGCACCAGTAAGTTTTGCTTTTAGAAAACATTTTTCGTAACATTCTCTCGCATGTGAGCATCACGACATTGCTCTGCAGCCCCATGCCTGTTTCCGACGATGCATCCACCAGTTTCAGCCGTCTAGGTACGCGCCATGACACGCTCAATCAGGTTACTGCAGACCCGCTGAAGACTGGAAAAAATTATATTCGAGAAACGAGCTGTTGGCGTCGACAGCCCTACCGGTGCCGTGCTCCTCTATGCAGCTTGG
>VOMN01057129.1:0-63030 GCA_014899125.1 Orchestia grillus | reverse complement strand
TCAGTATGGATCCTGGGCGTCCCTTATTTTTATAAATAACTACGAACGTGGAACCGATGAACTAAAAATAACTAAATGGTATAATTACAAGGAGTAAATGGACACGCCATTCAAAAAAAGAACGTTAATCAAAATGATAAGAAAACCCGAGTCCTAAATTTCATTATTTTAGTGCCACATTTACGCACTCGCAGATAGCAGCATTTTAAAAGCAGAGCTCATTCAAATATGTATTTTCTTCATTATCCCATCAAAAGATAACACAATTTTACTGCAATAGCATGTTTCGCCACTGCATTCTACTTATAAATGCCCCTGCTATGCACGACACTATGCAGGCGAGTATTTAGCAAAAGTCGACTTGAGTAATGAGACGCGCACAAAGGCTCACAATTCACGACGGGGGCAGACGCACCACCGTCCTGCGGCGGTCGACTTGCGGCGGTGCGCCCGAGATTAATGGAGCTTCAGATTGCTCTGAACGCCACGTCGCTCAGGGTCAAGGCTGCGCGCTTGAACAACGAATGCAAGCTGAAAATTACCGTGACCTCGCATCAGTTTTTATTACGGGAGCGGTCGGCCTAAAAGCTGCGCTATGCAGGTTATCGTGAGCCTCAATATGAAGGGAGTACATTTATTTCAATATGTTTCATAATGCATTATTGCTCAGAAAGTCTCAACCGCAACTGCAGCGCCGCAGGACCATAATGTCCTGAAATGCGGGGAGTAACGCCGAGGCTCCAGAGAGGGGAGAACTCGAGGAAGGAGCAGGAACTCTTCTACAGCGAACGATCGCCTCCGTTTGGAAAACGAGTTCGTGAGTTATTGCGCTGGTTCTTCGATCGCTGAGTGCAATCGTGGATTGCTTCAGCGCGTGCACATAATTTTCCGAGGAATTTATTCACACATGAATGATAAAATTGTTTCGTAAATCGTGTTCTAGCCGAGACAATGTCCAAACATTTGTCCTCAATGACATCGTCTCTGAAGTTAATTAGGATAGCTCATTTTATTGGGGAATTTTGTGCCAGTATTCGAAACAAATATGCTCCCAAGCTTTTTTGGTTCAAGAAAAGACGTTTAGTAAAACTGAAGTCAAAAAACATGCGCAAAGAACCACAGCCGCTCAACCAAAAACATCATTTTAAATTATTATCACATACTAAAATGTGGCCCCATCACTGAGACCAACCTAAAGCAACGCATTTACTTCCCGCTCTAGTTCCTAAACCATCAGCAAGTCAACTCACTAAGCGAGCACTAATCAGGTTCCAACCTCAGAAATGAATCCACTGAATTACAGCCACCTTCTCGCTGCAACTTGCCGGCAGCCGCGCCTCCATTTTACCGTACATCTCAGTTTTCATGTCGCTTTGAAGCTTTCGAGTTGCACCTTCTCTTTGCAGTACTCGAGCTGTAGCTTTTGTATTGAAGCACAAACACAGTAATTTTTGTCATTCATTATAGTTGATTTAGTAATTGAACCTCCCAAATTAGGCCAAGTTTTTAAAATGTTTCACTTGGTTGTACTTTTATGACAAAACTCTGACTTTCTATTGAAGCCGATATACAACGTTGAAACACCCACACTAGATCACTCGCGTACTGACCCCTCTTCCATGAAATGTTAGAACTCTCGAATAATATTGAAGCTTCCAATTAGAACCTCATCTTTTGCACGACAGAAATATCTGCGAAGCTCTCGGGGTATTCTGTAGCTCTCCGGCGCTCGCATTTCGATGTTGAGCTCGGGCATCTCAACGTGCAGCACCGAGAAACAAATACAGGAGTTATTTTTACAAGGCCGAGGCATACACCGAATTCGCAATATTGTGGGCCGCCTACCCGAGGGGTGGCGGGCAGACATCAGCATTACAGCGAGCAGCCCGGTGTGACGGAGAAATGAATGTAGCTGCGGAGTCTGAGCTCAAGCAGCACAAACGGAACACGGAAATGTAAAATTTCGCAAGCTGGTAAGCTTATTGTGGATCTAAGTCCCAATAGATGTCTCTAAGATCCGCGTTGGATAAATGATGGTCGAAATCAACTCCGCTATGGACTTGATACTTCAATGGACTATTCTCCTCTTAGTAATGTTCGTTTTCGTTTACAAATGATTCCTTCTCCAGATGAGCTGAAATTTTCCTGAAAATTCAACTTCATTAGTAACTCTGTTAATCTAAAACTAACCAACTCCTCCCACAAAACTTGAACGGTAAAAGAGTTACTCTAATGACCACTTTAGACCTAACTTTGTGTACGAGTTATCCTACCTCTCTCAAAAACAAGTCGACAAGATTAGCCGGTCATGTTTAATGGGAGAAGACGAAGCATTTCCTCGAGTCTTGATCAAGTTGAAAAAAAGGGACGGGAACGCACCTGCTGCGCTGCTGCCCGTCCACGTTTAGTGTCCCAAGACAGTGAGCAGCTTCGCGTTAATTCATTTCCTCCCATCCAACGCCAGCAAAATAGAAGATGAAGACATAAAACTGAACCCTCGAACTTGCCTTGGAGGAAAAGAATAAGAGGAAGATAATGGCGTCACGGCGATCGTGCCTAAGTAAATGGCGCATTTAACAACAAGGCGGCTGGCAAGACCACAATTCACGCACGATGTCGTCAGCTTTCACTAGCGGATGACAGACACAAAGCTTGTGCGAAACATAACAAAAACAAGTACCCTAAAAACTTTGGGATATTAAATGGTTGTGTTTCGTGCTGAGGTATTTATTACGTGGGATGCCATGAAAAATAAACATCGGGCATCAAAATACGAGGCAGTGTTAAACGGCACCGTTCCGAAGTGATGGTTTTACGATATCAACTGGCCGAGCGAACTTAGAAACTTGAATAGGTCTCACCAGAAGGCAGGGTCGCCACCAGCCATTAATTGTCTTGAGTCTCGACACCATGCAACACGTGAACCCTACATCAACTCTCGTGCGGGTGCACAGACGATTCATCGCCTGGTGCGCCTCTGGCTGCATTCGTGGAACTGTTTTTCTCAACTTTTCTGATCATCTAATATAAATGAAAGATAATGCAGGTTTTGAAAATTTCAAATTTTTTGAAACAAATAGTGATCTCACTCACATTGACGTTCATATTCAGTTGATGAAGAGGTGCGATCTGACTTCAAGTAAATCAGTTCAATTGATCTAAGTGGCAACGCCTCCAAAAATTGCTTCGCTTAACTGTAGGACGAGGAGCCCTTGTCCCTCTCAACGGGTCCTGCAGAATTGCAGAATTTTCAATGTTAATAAAAATTAATAAAATAATTACTATCGAAGTCATGCAGAGGAGTCATCCCTTTCGGAATGAATATATGAAATAAAATATTGATGGCTGCCCTATTCTAAACTTCCACAAAAAATCAGAGAATCGCCAAGTTTGGGCGTCACTATCCCAGGCCGCCTTGCAAGTCTTCTCCCTTCATTGTGCCCGGTATTGAGGCGGTTTGGACAGAAGGAAGGCAGTGCATTACCATCAAGTTGACATACAACATGCCTTATGCCTTGTAATTACTGCTTTATGCAGAACAATTTCTGAGGCCTCAGAGTGCAGTGAAGAATGAGGGGATATTTTTCCCTTTCCCAGGAGAAGCACTCAGCGGCCATATAAAATCAGCTTTAGCGCACGCACTCCACAGATAGGAGCTTCGTCACTACAAAGCAAGCGCGCTGCACAATGCACCTCACAGCCCCACAGAAGACATGCAGTGGCGTACGCAGTGATCTGCCGAGTGGCTCAGAAGCTTCAATTCTGGGCTCTCTGCAAATTTCCACAGTTCATATTTCATAGTCTCGCACTACTGAAAGATCTAATCAGTATTCTCTGAGAGCGAACGTGAGGGGAATTTTTTAGGCGTGTTACTCTCCCGAGTTGCAGAGCATCAAGATCACAAGAGCTGTGATCGAGGAAAAGCAGATACTCAACTTAAAGCACGCCAACCTTCTTTAAATTAATGCTTGTCAAATTCCGATTACATTTAAAATTTTCAACTTCAGTTTTCAAAACTTCAAATTTGTGCATTTCAACTTTTCGATTCACGCGCTTAACTCATGATTCATGGAAGTTTATCAGACGACGAGCTTGCCCTTATTTACCCAGCTTTGAGGACTCCATTCGACAGACGTAGGGTGCAGGGCAACGTAACAACCGAAATATGAGCTAACACACGCGAGCCTGCACGAGCAGAGAAGGCAGTCCTACTAATATTTGGGAAAGTAAATAGGAACATAATACGATATCATTTCAAAGCTCAGCACAGGTCAACAAACTTTTACGTACTTGAAGGGTGGAAAACTTATTTACCTATTAAGCGATTTTGGTGAATTTTTATAATAAATTATCGTAGCTAGACTCACTACCATATTTCAGGAAGTTCCTAGTGTATTTTATGAATTATTTTGCTCCAAATTCATTACTCCTTCACAGAGAGCGCGTTATCGTCTTCACGCAAAATCCATCTTGTCCATTTTTTGCTGAAATTCGGGGTATGACTCCTATTTTTCCATTATATTTCTCGGACTTCAGAAAAATCCTTGTATTCTACCCCTATAAGAACACATTAACCCAACTTACACTCCCTCCACCGTTCTCGAGAAATTAGACTACGATTGGAGTACGTGCATCTCCTTAATATGGAAATCTTCCAGGAAAGAGGAAGCACCAAGCGGACAGGGAATCCCGCCAGCAGCATCGTGAGCTAATCTGCACGACACGCAGGGCTGCCGGAAGGGAATAAATTAGGAGTTCCGGATTGTGGCGTCGAACAGTGGTTCCTGGAACGCTATTGACATACAGCAACGAAGTGAAAAATATATTGGCACTGAAAAACATGCCATGAGACTGGGCTCTATGGGTGTCGCTGAGCTGTCAAACACGGGTAGACAAATAGCTTTTAGCAAATCTACAAACAAGCGCGTCACAAAAAAGAGTGAAAGTATGAAGTGAATGAATACACATTCTTGTTCTACGGATGATTTTTCATTAGCGTCCGTTGAACATTTCTGTCAGTGACTGTAAAATGTTCATCGACTTAGACAGTTCGATACTTCTCCCCTCGGCAGCGGTGAAAATTAAGAATAATTTTACGTTCAGAATACAGAAAAGCTAGAGAAATTGTGACCCAGACTGAAATCATATCCAGGATCTATTCGAATAGTTCGCTCCTCAAAGTAAATAGCTAAGAAAATAATCCATTAAAAAGCGTTTATTACACGAATAGATATTTAGCAGGAAGGGCTTCTGTGCTTCTATAATACAATTATTCTGTGTGCCCCAAGAGCTCCTAAAAAATGAAGAAAAGTATATTCACCTCTTAATTCTCTACCTTAAGTAGGAGTAGTAGTAGGGAACGGAAGCTACTGGCGCTTCACAAAAGTACTCTACATTGCACCGAAATGTCTACCTAAAACCTCAAGCAGATAATTGTAATCGGCGTAACTTAGAAAGAAACACATTCATGGCTGAAGTCCGTCCCCAAACCTACACGAAGAGGAAGCGAGTCTGTTGGAAGGAGGTGGCAGAGACCGCACGTGGAACATGAGTTGTGACTGCCCTCTGTGGGGGGGCATTTTGGTGTCCCTTGAGTGCGGGGACACGGCGGGCTGTGGCAGCCAGCCAGCTCAGCCCTAGGCAACAGGGATGCGATCATACGGTGATACTTCACGGTGTTCGAGGGCCTCTACTCGAAAATAGATGCTGCTTCGTGCTGTCCGAAACCATCGTGCCAGATAATGCAGCAACGAAAATAGGGGTCATCAGCGGTGTCATACCCTCGATGGGAAAAACACATAACAGGCATTGCTTCATCGCTTAGGCGAGACGTTACACCTAAATGAGTAGATCTATCTTGCCTCATGAACACTGAATTCATGCAATTTTAGAACACAAAGTCCGGAACGAGTAAACATCTCAGGGCAAATATCTTTGATGCGATAGAATTAGAATCAATAATTTAAAGGCCAGCCAACGACTCAAAACTTCAATGACAATTAGGACACGGACACTTTTTCAGAGAAAATTATGTCTGCATAGAAAGGAAATTTACGGCAGCAAGATAATTCAAAAGCCTTTGAAAACCAGGATGGTTGAAATGACAAACGTTTCCAGCAAAGTTCGCATTTAATTAATGAAAGAATATTCTTAACTACATTGCTAACGTTTTTCAAGTAGCTGAACTTTTAAAACGTCACTTTGGATGCAGAAAAAGTGATGCAAGAAGTACTGTGAACGAGCATTAGTATTGAATGAGTAATTGAATTATTCTCACGTGAGAGTGAGCTAGGTCATGAAATCATACCTAAAAATTATTTTAATCACGATTTGTCCCGTGCGCCTCTGCTGACTCTTTTACATAAATCGCACAAAAGCGAAGGCTTCCACACTGAAAAATCCCGCGCTGACCTGACGCGACGACCGATCTACCGAACACATACTTCGGGCCGAGCCAGAGACGCTCGGCGGCCCCGAAACGTCGTCACACGTTAGCATGAGGCGCCCATCCTCCGCCCGCTGTTCGACCAAATAAAGAACACTTCCTTTAAGCCACGATCTGCGAGCCCTGCAAGATCAGGAAGCAAGCCGCCCTGCCGAAGAGCAAGTGCCTGCGGGACGTCTCGAAGAAAGAGGAAGGCATTCTCGCATTGCATTTGTGGGCCATTCGGAGGGAGGGCAGGGCCAAGGCAGCTCAACTTAACGCTTTCAACCTCAACTTTTGTGTCACCAACTCCAGCGCTATAGAGCACTCGCCCACCTGCCGGCTTCAAAGGGTTAAGGGGTAGAGCACTTTTCCTGTGCTGATCCAGTAAATAACGTGAGATTTGAAAGCCTGTTTTTCTTAAAAAAGGGGATTTACAACATATTCGTCGCTAATGAAAACTACCTATACAGATGAGACTTTTTACGCTACCGCAAATTTACGTTGGGTAATTTCAGGTAAAAATTTGATGGGAAAAGAAATTTCAATACAATCCTAAATGCGCCCATTAGCGATTATATCTGGTTAAATGCAATAATTAATCTATATAATTCTATATTTACCCTAGGAAGAAACTAAACCTATCTGCATAATTTTTTCATTTCCAATGAATAGGTAACGCACATGGTTATTAACAATCGACGTAAGTAAGCTCATCCCATTTGGACTGACAAAACTCTTAACAACAGCGGATTCTGGCCAAATTTTATTTTGCCAGGCATATTGGTGACGGCACACCTGCTGGCAAAATTCCTTTACAAAACCTTGTCAGCAGAATAACTTCCCATTGCCCGACAGCATCTCATGAATGGCACGCTTACGAAAGTCGTACTCTCTTCTTCAAGAAAAATGAAAATATCCCCCTTTTCTTTTTTACGTTATTCTAACATATCCTATTATTTTAGAAATATCTACTTACAAAAGAATTTCACATTAAAAAGAAATTTTGAAATTTTTGTCAGATATAAAATTCTTGCACCTAATGAGTTCGATACCATGCAGGATCCAAATGAGTTGAGGTTGTGTTTCCAGGTTCAAACGTCGATACAAACTCGCATGTGGCTACCTGGCAGTCGGCCGCTGGCAAGCTTTAATTTTTAAAAATCTAAATTATTTGTAGGAGCTATTTTTGTTCCTTTCTTTTCCCTCAATTAAAGTTAAAATTTTAGCAGTGTTGAGTGGAAGTGTATATTTGATGTTGTCGAGTGCCCATGAATTATAGAGTGGATGACTCAAATTCAATGAGCTCAATGAAAACTTACGAAGTGTCCAATATGAAGCCGTGCAACAGCCCTATCATGAATAAAGCATTTGTGAAGCAAGGCTCATGGGTAATTACGTTTGCGTATCATTAGTCAAACGGCTTCAGAAATCTTGAGTTCTTGTGCCTGCAGAGCTGGGCACAGCGAAACATGTACACTAGACACAAGGAGCATTTATCTCATCTCTCAAGCGTCGCAAAGCGCAACGAACTCAAACAAACACGTCACTAATTGTCACGACCGCAGGAACAGCAGTGTCAGTGTCAAATTCTGAGAGCAAGTTTACGTGTCACTCGCGTTTGAAAAGAGGCAGGCATCTGTTAGTCTACACGAGTCAAGCAAGCTCTCTAGCTGGTGTTGCGTAAAACCCTGTTGCTAGCTTATGATGGAATCGATTGAATTTAGCCAAAAACAAAACTGGAAACGGCATCGGCGAAGAAAACAACCGTAAAATAGTCAGGCCTATATCGTAAAATATTACCTTTAGATACGTTACTGCTTGCAGAAAATGATTAAAATAGTTTGGGGAAGTTCAAATTTCGACTTTTTTCTCCCCGCCATCGAAACTCGTCCATGCCATTCAAATATTTAGTGCTCACGCAGCATACCGTAAGATTCGAAGGCATTGAGTGGTATTTGATCTTCTTGGCAGGGTTTATTTATATACGATCAACAAACGCTCCTCCAACTATTTGCAGTCTTAAGACGTTTTAAAATTAGTTCAATTTTTCCTACTTAAGGCGGATTTCCTAGACATATTTTTCGAAGCACCGTCCACTTTTCATTGATACTGAAACACACACTACATAATTCATCGCGTTTTTAAATTTGTACTTTCAGATAGCGTCGAAGGGTATTCCAATTAATTCGTTATTGTAGAAAACTGAATAATTACTGAAAGAAACAGCGCTGGGAAACTTGCCCGCGAGTTGGTCGAGGTACAAGTACGTTCCTCATGCCTTACAGAAGCCAGTCAAGTTTCTGCGAACGCGTGCCGCGTACACGAATGATCGAGAAGTCTAACGCTGCGTAATGTCAAAGAAGAAATCTACGATGCAAAACGGAGACAATCTCGATTACTGAATCTGCAATAAGCGGCCATATCTATATACAATGGCTTACATGTACTTCAAGCTAGCGTATATAATAAATCAACTAAGTCGTTTCAGTCTTTAGTACGTCACAGCACGCAAAAAGTTACTGATCGTTTCAATAGAAACTACATATATCTAGCTATAAATCTTACAGTGATTATAAGCTTTTCGAACATTCAGCACGCAATGATGTGGAAAAATTCTGCAAGGTTAAGAAATTAAAAATAAATATTTCTTGGATCAACACACAGATGTATGAATGACTTATAACACGCCTTAGTCATTGATCCTCATTCAGTCTACTTCGCCTGTTATATGAACTTTTTATAAAAATCACCCATACATAATTGTTATAAGTTGTTACATTCAAAATGTGTGAACCACGTTCAGATTTTTGTGACGCTATCAGGAACTAAATTCCATACATACACAGCAATTATGAAGGCATTTTCTCTGTTTTCATAATCCGTCATTATTCGGATTCAAGTTGCGCCATCGAGTTGACTCGTATCAGCGTCACGCAGAATTTGAGAGAGAAAATATGTATGCACCTAAACAATATTAACGTCCCATCAAGAAAGAGTACTGTAAACAGCAGTATGGACAGAAGCGCTTTAGTAAGTCTGATTATCTCGCACCCTAGAATAAGAAACCATTTAGTATGGGCTTAGGAGAACCAGTTTTGCCAGTCTATGCACAAGGTGTGTTCCCGCACGAGATCCCCTGTGCTTAGAAACAGAAGATTAGGAAGGAAAGGGAAAAAAAGACGAAGAATCATCAGCGAAGAAGGCACGAAAATGGAAAGATACAAAGTGGGCACGAAAGATAGAAGTCTCAAGGCCAAAGGCCTAGCTACAGCTGAAATAACCAATAACCGTGTCCCACTGGAGACGCTAGTCTCCACAAAATGAGTACTGTAAAAATAGAACCTATTCTTATAATAACATCTTTATTTCTGTAGAAAAATGGATTGTATCTCGGAACTGGAGCATATAGTCAATACAGAATATAATCAATCACGTTCCAGGAATGGCTTCAGTATGCGAGTACTTCCAATCTAGGGGTAAAATAACACACGAGTGTCACAATTTAACTTACGAGAAAAAGTTTCGGCAAACTCCTAGTTCACTCGCGTTATCCGTGAGAATGAGATTTTTTGAGGTAAGCCACTTGAACACTATTTAAACAACACCGTCAATAACAACGCTCCGGCCTATGTGTTTCGCATCACTAAACAATGACTCTACGAAGATTTTTCAGGACAAATTCGCACGTCGCATAAAGGGGCTTACGCTCATAAACGTTCTTATTATCGCGAATTCATTTTTTTAGGTGCATCTAATGGTTATCATCAAGGCGCATAATTGTTGAAGAGATGCGCGTGGTAACCACAGAGTGCCTAGCGCTGGAAGCTCCCGTAGCGTGCATTTAGAGGGACAAATCATCGCTAAGACAAAATTTCGACGAATTTTATAATAATTAAGTAAATAATTATTAAATTGGATGATTTATCTTCAAATTTCACGACAACTCGTAACTTATATCCTAATTTAATACAAAGTGCTTTGCCACAAGGGCTTTTAAAACTGTTCTTGCATAACAAATTAGCTGCAACCATGAAAGCTTGTTTCGCTGTTCCGTGCCATCACCATCGTTTTTGTTAACCCTGTACGGCCTGCATCAATTTCTCACAGTAAACTAACAATTTTTGAATCGCATTATGCGCGTTTGAATCAATAGAACTGACACCAGAACGGTAACAGGTGCCTCGCGCCTCACATTCGTTACCAGAAATTGAGAGGTGAATTTGAGCTCGTTCAGGTAATGCTAAAGTAATGTGAAATTTGAATCGAAGTGTAAATTGAGACACACTTGGCAGTAAAGGGTTAATAATCATCTTAAGCATTTAAATTACTTTTTTTCTCATTGTAGTAGTTCTAGAAAATGGAATCCCCTTTCAACACACACATAAACAAACTAGACTAATAAACTAATATGCGTCGGAGGCAAGAGCTAATGATAGCAATCAAACGTAGCCAAATAGCAGTCGTTGAAAGCAGCAAAACACACGTAGCAGAGAACTCGTTAGCCCTGATATGACCAAATAATTTTTGTGATAGTGTTGCATTAGCTTTGAACAAAAAACTTGCCTTAGGTATGCACGCAATATGATTGCCATTAGGTTTTTGCGTAAAGCTAGCACCATGTTTATGAAACAGAACCTTACATGGTCTTATTGGTCAATAAAGAGTTGAGTATATATCTACGAGAAGGTGAGCTCGCTAAATTTGATTGAAATCCATCCACGTTCATGAGATGCCTCAGCGCTATAAACTCCCTCGTCAATCTATAACGAAACAAGTTATTAAAATAACTCCTAACATAGGCGAACACCTAGCCACTTAACCAAGTTAGATGCGTGGGCCAGTTTTGCCAGTCCACCTCTGAATGAGACACAAGCAAAACTTCAAGACCGGCACTCGTTTTCCAGTGAACAAAAGTGTCCACATCGCTCACATACTCCTACACCGACGGTGCTTCATTTTGTATCCTCGAGTGAAACGTCCCACTCACGCGATTGACCTATGTACCTCATTCTTAAATATTCATTTTTTCACAACCATGGAGAGCAATAATTTCATAAGTTACAAAATCTCTCATTTAAGAGAATTTTTCAAGACACTTGACAGTCGTTCACGAATTTGTACCCGCCATAGCGCTTCACGAAGGTCGAAGACCGAACCTCATTTGCTTGACTTTAAACTAAAATTAGTTGTTCGTAAACAAGGAAACTCTACTGTAGTAAGCAACGAATAAATTCTGTGCAGCGCGAACACGTGTTTACACTTCAGTTTTCAAGGTATAATCTATAAATTATCGTTAACACTTTTTAAAACAGAATAGAGGCAAACGTCACGTGATACGCTGGAACTCTGACGCAAAAAACAACAATGCCGTGACCGGTACAATAAATTGAACGAGGAGTCTATTCTTACACAGCAAAACTGGATGGCAGGTTATATTTAGCCTACGACCCCAATGGAGAACACTTTTCGCGTCAAGCGATCTCTTCAACACTGAACTTACTAGAAAACAAGCGCCAAATGGACACAAGTTAGCACGGAAAAAGTTAAGCGCGAAGCAGCGGTTCAAGGGCGACTATATTTGGCCGAAAAATCCGGACGTTCATCGGTATCTGGGCAGTCACTAAGAGCAAGCAGGGCTGAGGGAAAGTAAGAATAATGAACCCGGGGGAAATCAGGGCCCAAATATTGCCTTTCTCCCTCCGTGAACCCACGGTTTCCCCTTTGAAGTGTCCGATTGCAGAGACGTTGTCCACGCCTTAGCACTCCCTAAAACCGAGGATGACGCCATCAGTTCAATGAAGTAAACCGTCGCTAAAAAGTGGAGTCACCAAAGAAATTTCGTTGTCAGGACGCCAAATACGCCTCAAACGCAAGATATTATCAGAAGAGAAGGTTTAAATACAAGGAAATACTGTAGCGTGACCAGCTGACATTAGTTCAAAACAATTCTCAAGGATTAGCACTATTCATAAGAAATCGGTGTAGCGTGAAATTTGCGTCTATTCAATTCAAATTTTCTGAGATTTTTTCATTTACACACTTCGACATGATCTTCGAAAACGAGTGAGAACTTTAATAAGTTAACGCTGCAAGCGTACACATACTGTTAGCAATAAAAAATCGTAATGACCCGAAACACCTTCACGAACAATTTCATATAAATAGTCTCATTGAAAAAAATGCATGGCCTTCAAAAATTAAATTTAAGAGTTTTTTTGCTCAACCAGTTACAAGAATTTTGCTCGTTCAGTTCCACGAGAAGGAAAGTTCTTTAGTGCATCTGTAACTGCACTGTAGTTCAACAAGGACGAAAATTAAACCGAAAATAGTCTATGTTTATTCAATATTTTTTTTATGAAAGCGATTACTCTACAGATTGCGATTGAAATAATAGGTCTTAATTAGCAGCAACATTGACCTCGTCTAAATGAATAAGAATATAATTCATCGTTCCTTCACAATCTAAAATCTCCGAAAGCTACATCGATTGCTTCGAATTTTTGACACATTGCATTCGAATACGTGCGGGCTTTTTTATACGCATGCTTTAAAAAAACTTTTATGTATGTTTCTTGAAAAGCAGCACTAAGCCACAGCAACGCGGGGCCGGGTACAGCTGGTGAGTGATAACCTTTCGCCACACCAGCAAGCCAAAGTTTCAAATTTCAGCCTCGGGGTAGCTTTCATAAATCTCGACTGACATATCGTCACAACCAGTCATTACGATACAAAAGAGAGTATCTCTAATCAACCGACCGCAGAGAGTTCATTGCTAAATGAAATACTACCACCATCACATTAGTCAAGCTTGCAAGTTCAGTTGTGATTAATGACAGTGTATGATTACATGAAACTAAATGCCAATTTTATCAGTTGTGGTATTTGAATCAAATAAATCGTCACCATAACATTATACGCATTTCTTCTTTCTAGATGTAGCTTAAAAACTCGTTGTACAATTACACTAAAATAGAGGTAGATAGAGCAATGATTGTTCTCAGCATCCATAAAAATTCACGTCACGACGTTTACTTTTTCCCATTGAAATATACTCGGTTTAATCCAAAACAGTTTTTGCCATCGCAATTCCTCCAATGATTTCCAAGTGGCATTGCGAGCATTTCAATGTATGAAAAATTAAAGAATGAGGTAAACTAACATTGCTTCAAACTTGATAATGCGTTGAGCGTTAGCACGCTGCGTACAAAGTCATATTAGAATCAAGGGAAAAGAACGTACAGTTTACTGATGTATAAAACCAAGTAGTAGTAGTCGTAGTAAGTCCGTTTGAAGAGAATAGAAGACTCTGCAAGCAATTAAGATAGCAGAATTAAAAATGCGAGCTGCCTGAGGTTGACAGCCAAGTTTAATGCTACGACCGAATATGAAGTTTAGTAAGTGGCCCAAGCGGCAGCAGCAGGAGGCACACATGCACGGCCACGGCACGGCGGAGTGCCACCGATGTCATATGATGAGGCTGATGAGGTCGGTCTTGGCACTGGCCGCTCTCGAGCGTTCTGCGAACACAACGCCTCGCACAACTGACAATAATTTGTGGTGCACAATCGCGGCTGCTAACTCATGGAGAGGATGACGGCCGAGGTTAGAAGGGGGCTGGGGAGATGGGCCCGAATACTCTCAGAAATAGTTTTACGGTCAAAGTTTACCTCAATATTATGGACCTTTCACCCCAAGGTCGATGTTGTTCTCTAAATGTTTACAAAACCTTGTACGTAGAATCTACGCCTGAGAGAATTGATTATATAATCTGTACAGCAAAAGGAGTCCCAATAAATTGTTAAATCGAACTGTCATTTTACCCGAATGTTATGAGCTTTTTAACAGAACAATTTATTATCATACACGATGAAGCTCGCCTAAGTAGCAGCTCAGTGCATTTACAGGGAAACCAACATGAACTGACAAATAAGATCCGTTCTGCAGCTGCGCCACAGATGTGAGACCACGGAGTCTAGCGCATGTAATATTCGTAGCGACAGATGATGAGTAAGTAAATGAACTGTGTCGAATACATTTTATAGTGTCACACGAGCTCCACTGCGTCACTGCAATTGGCTATCGAGTGACGGATGTATCATACAAAGCAACGAGCAATGCTAGGTGCTTTAAATCTTCGGCTTTACTAAATAAAAAGTTCGAAAGATATTAAGTAAAGGGTGAACAGCGAACTAAGCAAAGGGTGAACAGCGAACTAAGCAAAGAGTGAACAGCGAACTAAGCAAAGGGTGAACAGCGAACTAAGCAAAGGATGAACACCGAAGTAAGCAAAGGATGAACACCGAAGTAAGCAAAGGGTGAACAGCGAACTAAGCAAAGAGTGAACAGCAAACTAAGCAAAGAGTGAACAGCGAACTAAGCAAAGGATGAACAGCGAAGAGTGAGCGAACTAAGCAAAGGGTGAACAGCTAAGTAAAGTCGCAATAGGTTGCGTAGGTCACAAAGTTCACCGAGTAGCCAGTGACTATTTTGGCAAAGAGTTGTTACTTATGTACCTTATATTTCTACAACGTGAACTTTAATTTCGTGAAGGATGTGAAATTATGCTGGTTTCAACTTAAAATGAGACAAGACCCTGAATAAAAAATTTCAAAAGAAAGAATGATTTCGTCTTTATTTCCTTTATACAAACCGTTTTCTACATTACAAATAATCCACCTTCGCGGACGACTGTGTCGTCAATGAGCTACGTTTGGGAGACTTTGGCAGAAGGTAAATTCCTGAAGAACAAGTCGCTTTATGCAAGTTCTTTTCCCCGATGATGAGGAACAACTGCTCTAAGCTGCACAATGTCAGTAAGGGGAGCACGATTCACAGAAGCCTCGAAGCCTGTGTCATCTCGCTCGCTTTTCGCAGCAGCAAGGACCACAACACCGACACCCCACCGACGGACTGGAACCTCCCTCCACTTCGCAGTTGTGGCATACGCCTCCACTGACCACGATGTCGGCCCGCTAACGTAACCCATGATACTCAACAGCTCTGAGTAAAACGTTATAACACCTACAGAAACATTGTGGTTTGGCGGATAGCAAGCCTTAGCCTCGGAGTCTCTGGTGCACGATTTTGAACTTTTTCATGACTGATGCTCAAAAATAACTTGACCTTAGACTTAATGTTATAAGGGTATTATAATATCACTAAAATTGAGGGCACTTCTCCAGTACTAGAACAGGATTTGTTTGCGCGTTACACCAGTAACACTGACAAAAGTAAATTAAAAAAAAGTCATAAGTAAAAGATCCCTCGTAAAATACACTATCTTCAATGGAATAAAAAAATATTTTGTAAATACAACATCTGCAATAGCGTGTCAACAACACTGAATTTGCTAAAGCTGTATCGGCATAGATGCATCTCCGGTTAACTTCTATTCCTTGAAATGCTATAACGCAGGGTCTCGAGCACGTCTTCTACAGGAAAGAAGCGATAAAAACAGCAAGAAATGACTAATGATTCCTCAAACTATATTTCCATAGTATAATCAAATTTAGGAAGTTAATTCCCTTTCCAAAATTCCACATCCTGCAGCCTGACTGTGCTTACACACTGGATAATGGTTTGATACTCTATTTTTACCTGAAACTACCCACACTTTAAACTATCTTGGATTAAATTAATCGAGCAGTTTCCAAGTCTATTCTACACGACGAGCGGCCGACAGCGAACAGTACCGTTGGACTTACAGGTTTATCGAGCTTGTATTTTTTGCGTCATTGATTTCGCGGTAGCTCGCCGGCAAATCGTGACACTGTGCAAACGTCGGACTAAACAAAGGTGTGTACACACTGATCAGCACGACCGGCTGTCGCAGGAACTGCCTTACAGCACGGGTTATTGGGGAAAATTTCTGGTTAAAGTTTCGCGCGTCCTCGCTAAATGAAGGCTTACTTAGGGTTCATCGAAAAGCTCGCTTACGGTTCATCGAAAAGCTCGCTTACGGTTCATCGAAAAGCTTGCTTACGGTTCATCGAAAAGCTCGCTTACGGTTCATCGAAAATCTTCTTTAATGCTCATCAGAAAGCTTGGTTAAACTTCATTTAAAAACCTAATTATCTCTGACTCCTAGATACAGGGTGTCCTAGAATTAACTGACCCTTGCGTTGATGTGTAAAAAGTCCTATTAAAATGTGGTATTCAAATTAAAAGGGTCAGTTACTTCTGCACCTAACAATTTGGTATCCTATCTACTCATCAACGCAAGGGTCAGTCACTTCTGGGACACCCTGTACTAATGAAGAAAATTAGAAAGAGCTACATTCACTAGATTGGAAAGTAGGAAATTTCGGTATGATACCAGATACCCAAATTAAGTCCTTCAAATGTTTACAAATTCAAATTACTAATGAAGAAAGTCCTCTTCAATTCCTCTTGACCTGCAGAGAGGAATACCCGCGACAATATCCAAAGGCACCCTTTAGATGCATAATCACAAGTTAAAGTTCGCCTGGAACGCCAGAAACATACGAAGCTGTACTGCAATTGACACGAACAAAAAAACACGTCGGAAGAACGCTGGGTTGTTGTAAAATTTAAATAAACTTTAAAACATTTTCAAGATTATCGACTGTACTCACTTGGTCCATCAAAGCGTCGGATGATGGTGTTGATGAAGAGGTTCTGAGGTGCAATGTGCCCCCTGCGGAGATGCATGCTGCCCGGTATGGGGGAACTGAAGTTAACGTAGCGTAGAAAGAAAGACAGTCTGGCTGTATTTCGTCGACGTCCCACACAAACAAAGCTGGCCCCAACACCAGCTCGAGAAGGGCGCGAAGGCAAGAGGGTGGTGGTCCAAAGTTCAGGTTATGCGATTATTGAACTATAGTGGACGGCGGACAGTAACCATGATACCAGAAGTAACCATCATTTGATCTTTCTCGCGGTCCGATCGTGGACAAGATGTCGGCCATCTTGAAGCGTCGGGAACCATTCGTGGTATCTCAATACCCGTTACATTTTCTTCAAAAAATGGCACTTTTCATCACTCAAAACTAACCTTAACGATCCTTATTGTACGATCAAAGTTGACTTATTATCAACAGAATTGTAACGCAGCAGAAGCAAATATATATCGAATTGAGACCGAGACTCTTATTTTCAAGCGACGATAAACTTCAGGGCACTAGCGCAGGGCGAGTGGAGCCTCCCTTTAGTGCGCCGGGACCCAGCTGCGTTGATGGCGTGGCCCACAGCCATTGGAGAAATTGTGCTCCTTAATCTCTTTTCAAATAGGAAATTTCACACAGGCTGTCGGTACCAGTCGACGAGGCACCATCAGCAAGAGTTTCACACACTTAAGAACAATATCTTACAACAAAATATATATTTTGTAATAACTCTAGTACTACACTAATAAAGGTATCTAGATAAAGCACTTCAACGCTGTCAAATCACTAAACACAGTTAACTAGAATATATTCATCTACCTGTGAAGACAATCCGGGCATAAATAATGGTTAGTTTTGTCAACTTTTTCTCACTCGATTACAAGAAATACTATCATAAGCAGGGATATTGACCATAATTTCATGATGTTCTTTTCAAATGATTAGAAGTAATCCCACCATATATACCAATACAGAGTTTTTGCTTGCTTGGCTGGTCCGTCTTTCCATCACGCTTTTAAGGATTTTGATAAGAGAAAATCCCTATTGAAATAGCGTCACTGTCAGATAAGGCAGTCCGTATCAGTGATACTGAAAGTAACGTTATTTCAAGTGAGAGTTACCACAAATAAGAGGGTAGCTTAAGAATTTAACATCCTTCCACCGATTTTTGGCAATAAAATCATTTGGCTATTAAAAGCGTATCCGTGAATAGAGCGCTCTTCAAAATGAAAGAAATTAGATACTTGGTAAAAATTAACCGAAATCCGGATTAAATTGCAAATAGAAAACGGACTGAAGAGAGAATATGCTCAGGTATCGCAAAATTTATTCAAAGACGTGTTCATGTACATATTTCCAAAATTAAACGAACTTGTTAATTAAACTAAGTACTGGTATGTGAGGCCTCTCTACAGTCGAGGACTTGCTCGGCGCTGCAGTGCGCAACACGACTCGCTACCTCACACTGCCACGCAGCCTGGATATTCGAAATACGAATATCCAGGCTAGCTAACTTTATCACCGCGCCGTCGATATTGAACTATCCGGCGGCGATAACAGCGCTGGGGCGGCCAAAATTAAAGATAAATATAGACCCCCTCCCATGAAGTAGTTAGACTGGGATGTAGACATCACCAGCCAGGGCTACGTGCCCTACACCTGCAACCGAGAAGTGTCCATTAGGCGTTCAGTGCTCGTTAACACGAGGACGAATGGGATGAAATAACGCGTTTCAAAATTGATATATTTCTCTATTTTCTTTGATAAGGCTGATTTAAAATGGCTTAGAGTATATTTATTCCCATTGTTATTCATTTATTCAGCAAGAAAACCTGAGTTACATGACGATATAACTACTTTTTGATACCGTGGGTCAGTTTGACCCATCACTCCTCGTCACGCTTCGCTGACGTGACGTTACGACGACAGATAAGTTACGTTGACTATGCAACACCGACACAGGCATCGTTCCATGACGTTCTGGATCTAAGGGTGGTCACGAGCGCAGTTGTGCCTGATGCTCCAAGGGATATTGTTCGGTTTATTTTTATCAAGGGTATTTTGTTGTTGTTTTTTTGCTGTTGTCTCTGCTGCTGTGGGGCTCGTGAGGCAGTCGCAGCGCAAGTTTGCCGGTGAACTTCAGCGGGACTGGGAACAAAATTCTCTATTGCACAAAGTAAATTATATCCTCCTGTTGATTAGGCCACTTTTTGGAGAGAGAGTCTCGCGAAATTATTGCGAAAATTTAAGCAAGTACCTATAGAAAAGTCCTAAATTTTTCGATGCCTCGTAAGCTAAAAGAAGTGTCATCGTAAAGTGTGATACCCCGAAGGCCAGGGTCGGCTGGGCGAAATTAAATCTAGCAGCAGCAATCGTATACTACCTAACTTGGACTACAGAGAGATATCTAGGGACCACAGGAATGGTCTTTTATTCATAACTTCCTCATCATCATTGAGCCAGCTTTTATCAGTCGAGGACGTCCACCCTGTAATAAATACCATGGAGCTCAGAAGACGTGACGTCATCATTACCACAGAGTAATGTCAGTGGCAAGCCCACAAGGACCAGTGGTACTATTTGGTCCCGTTTCACAAGGCTGCTGCCAGTGTTCCGAACAAAGGGAAATGTCTCTTCATTAAGAAAATAATAAGGCCTGTGTAGCAAAATTACTCAATGAATCATAATTCTTTCTCCTGACAATAGCGTGCTATTTCCTTTCCTAACTCTCTTTGTAGTGAAGCGAAAAAAAATCTCAGTGTTCTGATGAAACTTTGCTTTTGTATTATACTCTTTTGTATTGATTACTGGTGTTATATAAAAGAAAGGTAACTAGATATGACCTCCACCGCAAAGTTAGATCATTAATTTCTTTTTCATTTTGTTTGGTTACAAAAGAATGGAAAATTATTGTTTTAACATAAGAACAAGATACACGTGAAAATTTGCTAGAAAATGTTATCAAAAACAGCATAGAGGTAGTCGTCGACTCGCCACCTATGCGACTTACGTCTGGTCGGCTTTGTGATCGTCTGATCGGTAGAAAGTTTCCAACCAGAAATTTATACTTTTGTGCGTTTTGAACACGATAAACACTCTACTGCAGTATGTGGAAGGGGTAAAATGAAATGATGAACTAAGAAAATGTTAATGAATTACAGTATGACTTTGTGGTAATTATCATATCGTCACAGAGCATAATTTACTTATGGTAATTTAACATAGGCTGACTTACGAACTGATCGGTTTACGACCAGTCAGTCGTAACTAAACGTAGTCGTAAGTCGACTACTACTTGTATGTATATACACAAAAAAAAAACACATAAACTACGACGTGTGTAAAGGAGTAAAAACCACAAAGTACACATGCGCGCACCCCAACCCGACCTAGCAGTAGTAACAGCAGTGGTGAGGATAGCAGCTCTTTAGTAACTCAGACTATCTCGCACTGAAAGAGATGGCACCATTAAGTAAGGACTTTGGAGAACGGGGAATCTAGGTGTGTTCCCACACAATATCCTCTGTAGATCCTTTGCCTCAAGAAACCCACTAGCGGCCATTGACGCTCTCAACAAAGTGGCAGTTAATTAACTAAGTTTTACTTGTCTGTATAGCAAAATTGCAAGGTCTCCTCAATAACGGGACGAGACCTGTATAATCTACTTAAATGGGTAGTCTAAACAGATTTGCTATTAACTATACATAATCGAAATTTTTGCTGAGAGCTATCAAACAATAATGACGAAATCATAATGTTAAGGGCACATTGCGTAGCCTAAGCTGACGTGAGATATGACACTTATTCAACTTCAAAATGGCATTTACAATCATTAAAACCGTCATAGTTGAGCTTAGAACTCTAGCACTAAAATTCAAATAACTGCAATAATGGGAAAATGAGTACTGGTGCCAGCACGCTTGGAGCTCATGCGAGTGTGTCACTCCACTCAACCTGGAACTGGACAGATAAAACTCCGATTACCTCATAACAATTTTAAATCCTCATTTATTCAAGTTTACATCTCCTCAAGTCAATTTCTTACGGCAATTTGACGAGTGAAGTCCAAACAAGTCCTGAGAATAATCTGAGCTCGCAAAATAAAACATTTTCCCTCAAAATGAACAACTAATCGAGAAAAAACAGTGATAGGTAACTTTGTGAAAAGTTTTGAGAGGCATCAAAATATTTTAAGCAAATAACCGCGAAGAAATGCTATTTTACACTAAAAGAAAGCTACGAAAAAAAGTCTCGCTCTAGATATTATAGTTTAGTTCTGTATCATCTCGCGTCCACGTGCACCCTCTGAGCAGCCCTCGGGTGCTGAACATAGCTTCTTCAGTCATCGTAAATTAGGCCCCAGTCATCATCAAGAGTCGTGGCGTCACTTGGAACGGCAAAAGTACTTTCTTCACTCTACCGATAATAAAAATACCATAATAAAATTCAAACATTTTAACTCACTCATTCACGCATGTACTCATCATATGTAATAAAAAGTTTAGCACCCAATTAATTTTAGTTCAGTTCGCTATGAAAAGCTTAATTACAAATAAAATGAAAGCAAATGCAGTCAAATTACAAGTAACGACTTTATAATGCGGTGAATAAAAGCCCAAGAATTTGACCGAGTCTGGAGCACACATCTTTCTCCTCCGCTGGATTATGAGGGACTTGTTATCAGAGAGCTGTGATGTACATATCCGTCTTCAATAGGTTAGCTCGTAAAATACCTGGAGATGCACCAATACGTCTTAAGCATTTGAAATTGATTTATTAAAAAGAAAGTGTACCGGGAAAGAGGCGAACAAGTCGACGGAATAAATTTGTTACTTCCACCATTTTGTGGACATATTTTCCTAGTCGAACTAAATATTGCACGACCAAATGCTGGGGCAAAATACAATTTTCCGTCAGATTAATTTCAGTGCGCACTTCCATGGTGAGCTGTACGCAGTGGCGCATAGAAATATTTTCTGTTTAGAGTCAGCTATAATTGATGCATGAGACGTAAAACAGTAGAGACAATTTTAAATAATGGGGACAATTGAAGTTTATGAAACTCTTGTTTCGGTTTTACAGACGATTATTGCATACTGGCCTTAAGTGCTTGAAATTTCATTGTGATATTTGTACATAACCCTAAGAAGCAGCGAACTAACATTAGTTGTAGTTGTAGTGGTACTGAAAGCAGCGCTTCAGAAACTCAGTCCATCTCGCACCGANACCTTTATTGCCTATGGCCTATCCTATGCCCCCTGAGGGGGAACTAACATTAGGGAGCTTTCCTTTCAATTGATGAATCTACAACTACGGCTCAATAAAATCATGAAAACATTTTCAATATTAAAGTTTTAGCGAACGATTGCAAGACTGCAATGAAGATGCAATTGAGAAACAGGAAGCTCCGCACAATCACATGTTTAAAAATCATCAGCAACACAACTAGTCCCCTAAATATTACACCCCATTGTTCAAACGTTAATTAAGTTTTCATACATCTTTTAACATAATCAGCTTGAAATCTTTATTTTCAAACATTTTCTTATTATCTGCATGTTGAAAGGCTCAGTTTATTATGCACCATAAACTATTTATTTAGTTCCACTAATTTTTGGATCAAAATTTAACCGTCGTTGAGGATCTACCAGTGTCTCCCATAGAAGAGAACAGAAACTTCGAATCATTAAATAATTACAAATGAAAATAATATAAGTCGAGAAAGGTTTTAGAACTTTGAATTGTTCCTTACTGCGCGCAAAAGAATTTAATGAGAAACAATATTTTCTGGTTTTTAAATCAGGTTTAGTGCCATAGGAATGGGCCAATTCTCAGGGACAAAACAATACAATCAGTCAGGCCCATATAATTTCGGTCTCGGTTCAGCACATACAGTACATGAAACTCATTGTTTAATATTAAAGTTCACACTGTATTTCAATTTATATTGCTCTTTAGCTTTACCGTAACTAATGCTTCTCATTCCTCTAATCACGGAGGCGAGAGTGAATAATGACGCACGATAGCCGCCCCATCGATGGACCTGTAACGCTCTCTTTGGCTGCAATATAACTAACTCTACTTACTCCTTCAAAACCTTGTTGCCAGAGTGAATGATGATGTACGATAGCGGCCCTATTGATGGATGGGTTGTACTTCGCCCTAAAGCAGCTCACGTGGGCTCTGAAAATATCACATTTGTGTTTTCCATTGTGCAACAAAGTACACCAAAGGCTTCGGTAATTATGATCACTGTTCGGACACTCATTACAAGTAAAATACTCATGAGTGATTATTATTTGTTGGTTTAAAGCTCTCTATCCACACGAAATAAGATCTAAAGGGAAAAGAGAAGGGAACGGGCCATTTAATATAGACTACAGGAAACAAGAAATTTATGCACAAGGAGAGTTTCCACACAGGATTCCTTGTGCATAGGCAACAGCAAGTTAAGCATGAAACCAAAGAAAAGACAAGAATGAAGTAGACAACCTAATCTTATTGCCTACCCTATGCCCCCTGAGGGGTAAGAGGCTCCCAACCCAGGCTCCCAACCCAGGCTCCCAACCCAGGCTCCCAACTCAGGCTCCCAACTCAGGCTCCCAACTCAGGCTCCCAACTCAGCATGCACTTCCACTGACGGACGTACGGACTTCAGAGAAGATAAATGGTTTTAATAACGTAAAATTTTGAGCATAAAACACCTCGGGACGGTGTTAGCGAGGGCAGAGGGAAGATCTCTATATAAATGAAGGCCACTGAGTGAAATGTGAGAGTACGCTATGTGGTTAAGCGCAGTTAGTTCTGCGTGAATACTACTTCTTAGAACACCTGTTTTACGAAATAATTCTCGAAATTAGGCTACAAGTGTCTGCTCCTGTCAATACTCGCATGTCTCGTGAAGCTGACTATGATTTACGCACAGTGAAGCATGTACAGGTGAACCTCTCATTTGCGGACACTGCATATCTACGGGCACTGCATATTTACGGACATCGCATATTTACGGACACCGCATATTTACGGACACCGCATATTTACGGACATTGCATATTTACGGGCATCGCATATTTACGGGCATCGCATATTTACGGACATCGCATATTTACGGACATCGCATATTTACGGACATCGGATGCAACGAACTGAATCTAAAAATTTGAACGCATATTTCATTGGCCCGATTGTCCGATCCGAAGGTGCTAAAGAGTCACATAAGGAATGTTCGCGTCGAAGGATAACCTCTCCATCTAATTAGCCCGCTAATGAGAAGTTCATCTGTACATGCCGTGGAGTCGACAGTTGTAGCCCATGTTCTATCATTGTAATTTCGTGTTTTCTTATTTACGAGAAAGAAACTTTGTGCAGCGTCTCTGGAACGACTACAGACCTCACGACTTCACTAAAGTTTTATAACGTCTTGAAAATTCAATTATGAAAATTATCTCGTCTCTCGTAGAGCCCATATTGCAACTGCTCGAAAGTATGTATTAATAGAACTTATTGTGTGAATGTCAATAAATGAATTAATACAGTTTTCCGGCAAAGTAATGGGTTTACATGAGTTAATGTGAGATTTGAAAATCATCTGAATGCCATAATTAAATTCTAGTGTAATTAAATTTATTTCAGCCTAGAAAATTGGCACCGTTACAATGGCAACGAAACAAAAAATATATGTTTGACCAAAACTTCACCTACAAATCAGTTTCACTCCAATGAAAGTAAGGATAAAATATTCCGAGTTTCCAAGCTTGCCTACAGACAATTTATATAGTTAGATACTCTCGGTGGCGAAAAAAAAGGATTGGAACAAAAATGTCCAATAATAAAAAAATCAACAACTAAAAGCGGCACATGAACCCTGATACTGATGAAAACCCAGTACTGGCTCATGTAGCAGTACATGGAATTTCTGACCAAATCCAAGGATTGCTTCACAGTGAAAGTATAATCTTGAACGAAGCATAACTTAAAGATTTTTGGAGCAGACAGGGACAAAATCGGTTAATCGGCCGTGCACACTCGGGGTTCCACATACGAGTAAATACATTGAGCACCTACGTACGAGTAGAGAAGGACACATGCTTGACGGTCGAATACATACGACCGAAGGCCCAGACCCACACATGGCGAACTAAATGAGTTGAACTTCAGCGGGACAGCTAAGGAAACCTCTGGAATGCGCGAAGTTTCTAAATTAAACCAGCTACAACGCTAACGGTCCTGCTGCCGTCCAAGTAGAACGCCGGGGATCTCTTAAATCTTTACGGACTAATTTATTTCTTGAGGTGAATGAAATCCTGCGAAAGCGGTAGTTCATATTCCATACACTTTGTGTGCATATCAACCTCTTAGTTTAGAACGAAAGAGGAGGAATTTAAGACGGAAACTGTATTATTCCTAACGTCCATTATCCTTAGAGGCGATCCTGGCAAGGCTAAATCTTTACGAGCACCAAAAAAAGGCAAATCATGAGGTACACGTCACGCCGGAGTACACGTCACGCCACAGTACACGTCACGCAACATTACAAAACGCAAAGTACAAGTCACGGTGCAGTACGAAGTACAAGTCCAGCTGCAGAGGGTGGCCTTCCTTACAACAATGGAGAACTGCGGTCGCTATGTTCGATGTTAACCAAGATTCATAAATGAAGTCGAATCCTGGATTTGCCAGTAAAGTTTTGTATTACAAGTACTCTAAGAGCTTGAAATGGCAGTCGTAAATTAGTTTCGATAGTTCAAGCGAAGGAGAGCATACGTCACTCTTAGCACTGCTCCTTTGAATAACCAAGAACTAAACAAGGGAATCTCTCACCGATCAACGTACTGAATTAGGCGCGCTCTATATTATGACTTCTACGAGTGCAATGAGGTCGTGTAAACAAAAATGCAGCCCATCAACGAGAAGTATACCTCTACTATATATGTTTATTTCACACCAAATTTAAGTTAACACGTTGACTCCGAAGTGGGTCATATATGGTACACGCGATCATCTAACCTAACCTAATGTAACCAGAGCATTATCATGTATAAATGCAAATTTTCGAGTTTGCTTCAAATTTGTGTTCAACAATCGAATGAGCTAGTTCTGATTAGAAAGAAAATTAATAGAGTAACCAAATTTGTGAAACTAAAATCTTTCATTTTTAAATTCGTAGTAGAGATATTTGTCGGCATGTAATTTTACCTGTGTGGAGAATCGGAGTCAACGTGTTAAATGAGCGTTTAAGTGGAAATACGTACAACTTTATTCCACTAGAAATCTTTTTGAGCTATAAAAAGTTCAATACTCCGTAGATACTGGGGCTTAGCGCTAGGCTCTACGCGACTCTTCATTATTTAGCGCTCTACAGCCTCGAGCGCTGCCCGAATAGGAGTGTTGAAAGTTATCCGACGGCCCTTGTATTGCTTTTAAATGTAACGGAACTTAAATGAAACTAGTATAAGTAGAAATGATTATCATGTATTTATGCGTCTTTATTGTTGTTATTATTCTTGTTTATTTAATTAATTTTATTGGTTCCCAATCCTCCAGCATCGGAAGAAATTTTGGTGCTCAACCCAACATTGACCAGAAGCTAGGCGTCCTCTTCACGCTACCAAGGAAAGGCCGGTCTCAGGGGACACCAAAGTTTGTCAGTTTTTAAAACCAGAGAAGGGATTCGAACATATGATTTATCTCGGCTGACTCTTACAATTTGAGCTATTACAGCTAATTTTAAGCTTTTTTATGATTTCCTTCAAACGAAAACGTTCACCTACCGTTATCGAACTTTCCAAGAAACTATATGAAAAGAGATTAGTTATGGATTGAGAAACTAAGCAATCTCATTGACAGGCCGCAAATTCGTGAACGTGAGACAGGCAGAGACGTCAACAATGAACTAAAGAGGAAGAGTACGAAATTTCCCAATGAAACTAAAGTGTGCATCAATATATATTTGCACCCCGTTATTTCAGCTCGATATTTTAGGACTAAGTGATAAGAAGGTTGACGGAGAATTTATTCTAAAGATAAACAGGAAAAACGAAAGTTTAGTTCTTTTCTAGAATGATCACGGTGACTTTAGTTCATTTTAACCTAAAGATCACGAGTTCATGGACGGTGTATTTCTTGAAAAACTTTAAAAATCCAACACAAAAAATTTCATTCCAGAATAAAGAGCAGAATATTCATTAACAGCGGCACTGCTATTTGGCGACTGATAACAAATTTGCTAATCAACCCCTTATTGATATGAAACTAAAACTGCAAAAACTATGCACAGGATTTTTTTCCGAAGCATCTGTACCTCATTATTTGATTCACACCATCGACACTGGTGCGAGACTAACAAAGTTTTCAAGACACGATGTGAAATTTTACGCGTAATGACATCCAATCAAAGTCTTCTAGATCAAAGCTGGCATGTTAGAATAACGTCCAGAGTTTCACCAGCTACCTGGAGCACGCGGCACATTTCAGATATAAAATAGTGGCAATTTCGAGAAGCAAGTAACTTTCTGACATAAGAAGCCTGACTGTATTACCTCTTTAGTTCGTCCTAGAGCTTCAGTAAGAGACAATCCATACAGTTTCAATATGACTGCAGAATTCAGGCCTGTCACCGGCATCGCGCCTTCACATGGGGGCGCTGCGACCCCAGCATGGGAATGTTATCATTTCTGCACGTCTTCACGTCTCTGCAGGGACTTACAGCTCCAGCACTTGGTGTCACGAGTGAGTCACACCGAACAGGATCTACTGAAATATTAATGGTGAACGATAATTGCGATTTGATACTTTGAAATGTAATCCCTGAATTTCCTGACTTTTTAAAGATTATTTTTTTCTCATGTACCAGAGTGTCATTTCGTCGATTAATCGTTTGCATGATGTTAGCTCAATAACACTTTAGCGCATATTAAAATCTGAGTTCTACTTTATTTTTGACTTGCACTGCAAAAATTATTTTTTAAATATTTTAATAATTTCAAAGATTAAATTAACGAAAAATAACGTTCATTCTCGAGTAATGTTTTATCTCTAACCATTCACATTCAATACACGTTTACGCGCATCAAATTGGCTTTAAAACAGAGAACACCCAGTGAAGTCGCGGCACCAAATTTTATCGACACACCTTTACTCACAAAAGCCAGTGACACACTGACGTCCGTGAGTGGTAGCGAGGCTCATGAGACTCTCTTGAAGCAAAACGACGGAATTATCAGTAGAGCGGACAGCACACGACTCCGAAAAATTTGGCCCGGTGTATGATAGTTCGATGGCAAGAAACTTATAATGTCTCAATAGGAATATAGAAGAAATTTTTCATGGCCTTCATTATGTGAACATCTATTTTTCCAGGAGCGTAGCATGTTCACTACATAGAAACTTGAGCCTTAAAATATTAACCAAGTTGATGGTTTTGGGGGCTATACAGATATAAGATGGTACAAGTATGAAGTACGTTTATTTCAGCGAGAAGGTTAGTAGTGAAAAATCTGTATCCCACCCTCAGAAATTTCACTCATTGATAAGGCCAATGCGCAGAGAAGTATTTGTTATGTTCAGGTTTGTCTGTGCACATATTGAGTTTAATTATAAAGGCCATTGTTCCAGCACTTAATAGCCTGAGATGCAACATGCATCAGTAGGAGACGTAGAGATTTGCCAGTGCTTCAGGGGCTCGAACTATGTTTCGTCACACAAGTCACAATTTAGAGGTCTGTCCGTCGTTTACACCGCCACAGAAATAATTTAATGCAATACAGTGACCAGCAGTAGTGGTGATCGTAAGCCAATAGCAACTGGTGCCTCAGAATTTAACACGCACCGACGATTCAAATTTCATTACAAAAATCAGGAGTTCCAGAGGTTGTGAAGTTTTCGGGTGGGGAACGTTATAGAAACACTAGAACGTTACTTCTTGTATTCTTGGCACCTTCGGATCTGCACCGACCTCCCGCGTCCGAAAGATGCGAGGTCGCACTGCGTCATTATCACAATTGTATCCACACTGGATATGAAGATTATTTTCATTTTCATTTTTATCCTGGATTATAGTACATAAAAAAATTCAAAGCAGAAGCGATTTGGAACCAAAAATTCATCGCGTGCGTCAACAGACTTTAAAAGAAATTATACTTCTCTTAACTAAATTGAAAGAAAGAAGAAAAAAAAGAAAAATTGTTTATTCCGAAATTGGTCCCATACAAAGTATATACCTTTCGCTTTTTAAATTATTAAAATTACAGCCTTAAAATTGAAACATGAAAGTCTCGATGGAACTTCTTATTGGGATTCGCACGACTACAATCTAAATATTACGTGGAAGTCGCGTTAAAACTTCGGATCATGATTCTAAATTTGCGCCTAAGCACGAAAAGTGAAGCGTGATAATATCTCTTAATATAGTAATTACAGTGCAAAGACGGCATATTGTAACCTAGATTTTTTTACATATACGATGAACTGCAAAATTATAACAAAATTCGAATCTATTCAAAATTCTACGAAGTGATATTATAAAACAATTAAAATTATTGATTCCGAAAATCTGTCATATGCAGGTGTGGTGGTTTACCTCTGGCTAGAGTGATCCCTGCCTCAACACTTGGTGTAGGCATCGCGCAGTAAAATTCCCTAGCTGAACGTGTGAAGTTGACAATCAATTCGTGAGAACGATGAAATCATTGAACGATCTTCCTGACAAAGAAATGAAAATAAAAACTTATTTTTTCAAAGCTGAGTTCCAACACCTTTGATTTTAAATGTCCCCTAATTACTGCCCAAGCACCAGAGTGTAGCGAGGAATGAGGTGTTTGATCCATCCTTGCCAAGGGAAGCACTCAGAGACTACGTGCAAATCAGAGTTCGAGCACACCTCTGATTGGGCCAGGGACATGCCCAATATGGGGCAGGCGCGCTACGCGGTTTTTCAATAATTCACAGAAAATAATTTGATCGACAGATAACTTCTTTTCGTATGTTATACCCTTTCATTACTGTCTTTAATGAGCAATCACGAAGGAAATATTTATGAATATTAAATACTTGGAAACTGTATTTAGCATCTAAAACACTATCCACTTCATACCGTGTGAGCTGTTCTTAATAATGCCCTTGGTGTACATACACATTTCGCTTTCACATTAGATAGGAAAAAATTCACGGGTCCATATACCTAATCGACATGGTCAGAGATAACAGTAACTGTGATACAGAAAATAACGCTATTTCTCATTAAATTTACCGTAAATAAGAGAACGTTCTTCAGAATTGAGGTCATTTGTCCTACCATTTTTGGCGGGGTGATTGCACTGATGGGAACAAAAAACAGAAGCCCACTTTGCAGTGAAAACATCGTCATTTACAGGAATCCATGTACGAAATACGAGTGAATTTAAGAGTCCTGGATAAGGTGCAGTGGGTCCGTCTGCGGCCAATTCAGACCACTTGCGTGCGCAGTCGCAGCACACTCACAAGCCCCGAGCTGGCCATACTTCGTGTCCTGTACAATGGACCCAAAGTTGGCGGACGGGTCACTGTTCCGAGTTCTGTGCAATCCCCGTATTGCCTGGACGGAACTCGCAACATTCTTTATAATGGAGTTTACAAACTACGTCATTTACTGTAGGGCAAATGAATAAGAATTTAGTGAAATCAATGTAAATTCGTTGTACACATATTTTTCAGGTTACTGACGTCATCTTAAAGCTCTATTAGTAAGAACGGTTTAGAAATTGAAGATCTAACCCTCAACATCTAGATTTTGGACACAGTCTGAGACGAGCCCCATTAAGCGATTACGCTTCTCGCCTGCATTGAGCAAACAGCGCAGCCCTCCCAGAGAAGGGATACGAGCTGAAGAGAGTCAACGTTCTGAAGATTGTTGCTCCACGAGGATACTGAAATTGTAGAACGCTTCGATCAAAGGAATGCCAACCAAGTGCGCTAGTCAACTTTACGGAACTAGTGATTTTCAAGAGTTCTGGTAATTTACCGCGGCACCTGATGAACACTTTAATAAATAATTTGACAGTTGGATTGCATTTCCTCACAGCAAACCTCAAAACGACGTCAGCTTGTGATAACATTTCCATCTTCGTGTATCAAGATTTTTCATCACAAATTCGGACACAAACGAAAGTATGTCACAACTTGGACTACGAAAACCGTGAAACAGAATAGAGAGAGAGAATTAGGGTGTGGTAAAGATTGAAACGCTTCAATGAATTAGACTATGTCTCACCGAAAGAGTACATTATTCAGTATATACTGCATAAAACGGGAATCTATGCGCAAGGTGTTCCACACAGGATTACTTGCTCATAGAAACAGCACGTTATAAATGAAAAGGAAATGAAGACAAAAAAGATATAGCAAAGAACGTGTGAAAACCGACGGAAGTGAAGTGAGCACGGAAGACAGAAGTATTTATAGCTGAGGTAACCTAACGTGCCCAACTGGGGTCATCTGCCCCATAGCATGCTTACTAACCTAACCCTACTACCAATCCTTTGTCTCTTGAGGGGTAATGAAGGAAGATAAAATAAGTTTGCTATCAGCTTGAGACGAGCAAACGCCTAAAAACGACTTTTCAATAATAATGACGCCCAGGTTTTCTGCGTAACGAAGAAACTTCACTATGACTTGGACACTCAGAGATAGGATAATTAAAGTAAACGTACATCATATTAAACAGGTTCTATTAATTTCAACAATTTGTTAACATTTACATACAGTTTTGTAACAAGAAATTTGAGAAATGCTCTAGAGACGAGACATATACACGTGCTATCCGCTTTCACAAGCCTAAACAGTGGTCCTCACCCACCATAACTCAGCCATTCAGTTCTGTCCGCAGCGTATAATGGTCGTGAAGCGGAAATTTGTCCTTTATTAGATTAGGATTTATGTAAACATCAAGCTCTTGCTTTGTATCGCTCGTCTTTCTTAAAGCCACACATAAAATTGGCTTCACACTCAAAATTTCGAGCATATAAACCAGTCACCCAACTCGCATGTACAGCGTTTCACTTCAGTCTTACGATTCATCGGCTAAAGAATGAAGATTAAGTATAAGAATTTACGAAATTACTTTCCCAACTCGTGCGAGTCCCGAACTATCATCACCCAAAGTACTGCTGCCACAATACCTGAGGCATTGCCTGAGCCCGACAACTTCAGTAACTCTGGCCTCCCAGCAAACAGACCTTCAACCCCAGGCGAGGCTTGAACAGTACTCTGTTGCAAGCTTTGTACGGAGTAGATTTGGCTCGAGAATTTGGCCAAACACTGTATTGTTGATACGGCTACGTGAGTCGCTCTCTTAGATTTGAGTCGGGTTGTACAACATGATAATGATCTCCAGTTTACTCTTTTTGAAAAAAATATCGTCAGACAAGAAATTTGCTAGTGCATACTATGATAAAATTGAGGACTACCGCTATGATGGAAAAGACTCACGAAACACACAGTCATGTGTTAACATCGCAAATGACCCCTCATATAGTAAAATAAGAAAAAGGGGAATAAAACTTGCCAAAGTTTTGCTAAAAATTTACGCATTTTACACTATCTTTAATAGGAGATTCGCGAAGAATACAAATATTCCACTGTTTATGTAAAAAAATGTTGCCCAAGACGATGGATATTTGCAATTCTTGAAGACGTAAGGCTAGCAGTTCATGGGACTAAAGTTCCATCGAGGTAGAGCATACGAGCGCCATGACTTCATACATAAGCCAGTACGGTGCGGAATGGTCGGAGCTGACAGTACCTTCGTGACCCATGGCAGACAGGCGTTCGGGGTGAATTCAAATGCAAGTTATAAAGTTCATTCTACATTGAGAACATTTGCTTGAAAATAGTCCCTCCTTACATGAAGTCATCGCAAAATTGAATTCAGCTTGCATTAAACTTCTCATTTCGAATAAATGATTGTGCTTCCATCAATTTTCGGATTGTATTGGCAAGCAGGTTCTAACAACTACTGTAAAATTGAACAAATAGCAAAAATTAAATTATTTGTTGATTTAAAAACTCCATAGCAATAAAAACATCAATCCGATATCATAGCCTGTCCACTAACGAAATTTCATTTTCATTGCGTACAAAAAAAGCGTTAAAATCTACAAGCCCAGTTTTCACTCGTCTAAGAAAGGTGTCAAGTAACATATGGAGGTAAGTGGGAAGAGAACCAGCTGGACGTCACCTCAAGGAGTTGAGTGGACGATATTTTCAAAGGAAAACGCTTCTTGAAGAAGCCAGAAGTCCGTCGCTCCAGCAGGCTCTTAGAATTACCATGGTGAGTAACATCGCGAAGTCGACCCTCTTTGTTCAAATTAGCACCCAATTTTTGCAAAAAAAACATAAAATTTTATCTGATTGACATATGCACGAGAGCGAAAAATAAATAGTGCGTGACAATTGCTCAGCTGCATTTACGAAATCCTAACCATATTTCTGTTACCTGAGGCAAAATAATCCCTCAAAACATGCATTTACCCGAAAATGAAAACAGCGCAACGAAATTACGCATTCAAGTTATGTTGCGTGGGAGCTTTGGCTAAGGCCCTAGGTTTCGGTTCTATGTTCAAGGACCTCACACCCATCTGTAAGGTTCATGAAACCCCTGCTTTAGATGTAGATGAATGGAAAAAATCAGGGAAAGTTAACATTACACGAGCAAATTTCAGGTATCAACATAACTAGAGAAACTCAACATAATTTAGCCATCGCACACCATCGTTACTCTGAACTCAATGGAGTACACTCGTTATAAATAACTTAGTGACGGTAAAATACGCAAGCTGATACACGGACACTTGAAAACGAAACCCGAGGGGACTACGGATCTTAGTATTACCCTAAATTTTTTTACACGTACACCACAAAAAAAATTTCGAGCCTTGTCAATTCGCTAAACTTCCAAACTTCCCACATGGAGTTACTTGAAGTAACTTTCAGGTGGGAAAGTTACTTCAGCCAAACTATAGCACTCTTGAGATGAGACTCCACCTAAGGATATGGGCAACGTCGTTACTCACTGGATCACAGAGCGCTAGACTTCCTTTGAAACTCTTAATCTTTTCCTCAAACGAATACGAAGTTAAATTGAAATACCACGTCGAAAAAGAAGCTCTGCTGTGGTACACTTTTTGGCCAACTCCTGCACACTCCAGATGTTGCATCTCCGGAACAGCCAATCCATGAGCAGTAGTTTTTGCCCACAAGATCGCCCTCGCAGATCAATACGTATTCAGCCTGAGAAAAAAAATCACGTTCAGCTGAGAACCTCTGACATCAAGTATAATAATTCAGTCGTTCTTCAACTCCAGTAACGAATGGAACACAAAAGCACAACAACAATGCCCAACTATGATTTGTCCTATTACCCTGTATTTGAGCATTAGCTTGTGAATTAACGAGTATGATCAAGCATGTCACATGTAACAATGTAGTAGCTGTTCATGTCTCTTTTGTTCTCGATGATACACCACTTTAATAAAGCTTGAAATATTTGATAGCAAAATAGATAATGAGCCTAAAGAGAGTTATGTTCTTCACAAAACGAAAACGGTAGACCAAAAAAAAATCAAATCAAAATACTTCATAAATCCTCCAATGGAGTCAGTCATACAACCAACTATAGCGACTAACAGAGTAAAACAATGAACAATTTGTAGAAACAAGGAATCAAAATGATTTCCAGAACAAACAGAAATAAAACATGGTGTACGAAGGCCAATATTTCGTCCGCAATAAGTACGCTATGCACCCATGAAATTTACGTGTTTTTATTCCTTAATCAGGAGACTCGTCACCAGGACACAGCACAAGAGCAGACCACGCGAGGAAACCCTAGTGAGTGACACTAACGCTTTTTCCTCATTAACCACTGGCAGTTTGAACAGACCAACTATATTATGGATTTTCACAGAATAAGGGTGCACCGAATAAGTGTTGCTGCTCTCCTAAGGCCTCCTCACCTGATCTTTGAGCCGGACAGTACTCCAGGAAAGACACAGGGCTTCGCACCCCAGCCGCACTCACAGAGGCGTCCAGACATCAGGGTTGGTCGACGGGCGTCCGAGCCGCGCTCAGCTACTGGGTCATCAGCCTATCCCCCGCGTGCTGCTGCGGAGCAAGACCTATTCATTGGAAAAGGAGAACATGATTAGAAGATTTCAAGAAGAGGTGTAAAATGAGGAGTCATTAATGGCATACCGCACGATACAGAACAAAAAACTTCACGCAAAGAAGCTTGTCCGATGTGTTCAAAATGCGTGTCCAAACCAGTTATTTTATGGGGTTATGTTGATGATTTTTGAATCTTTGGTCCCCATGGTTTTTAAACTGAGAATTGGTAGTGAAAGATGCTTTGGTAAGAAAAATTTCTTTGAGAACAAACTTCTCGGAAATATGGCTACCAAAAATACTGTCAAGATTCCATGCTCGTACGAGATAGCTACACCCAGACGAGGCATTACTGTACTATACTGGCTAGAAGTGAGACGTAGTGATCACAATTCTTTCATTTTCGTGTTATGGACAAAGCGTTTTCAGTTGCCCCCAAAGGGAGGAACGGCTTAACGTACGTAACGCTAGGTACCACCCATGCACCAGTATTGACACTTTTTATGCTCATTTTTTAAAGTCAAATCTTAAAAAATATCGGCAAATACATAATCATGCAAGTCTTGAAAGTCAAGGAAAGTTAGATGGATTGTTAAATTAAGAAAAAATAAAAAAGCAGCTTCAGTAACACGAGCACACAAAATGCGACCGCAATGCAATGAGCTAGAGATTCTTACTGGCACGTTGAGAAAACATGGAAATGCGAAGGAGCTTTCACAATTGAGGTCGGTAAAAACACGGAGTCGTGGGTTCATGTTCAAAGTCGAAACTAGGAGAAGCAGACGCCTGCTCATAAGTGGCAATCGATCACGCGAATTTAAATGAGCGCATTTCTAAAAGGTAAATAAAACTCAAACAAGTTCCTAAGCACGCAAAAGCCAACTAAGTTTGACGAAATGATTCAATTTTGGCAAAATCTACGGCAAGAATGAGAACAAAACACAGTAAAGGACATGAATACGATCCGGATTAACCAAGGCATAAAGGAGAGGGAAAAGCAGCAGTATGAAATTCGCGATACACAAATTACCTCTCGCGAGGTCTCCGGAGTCTTACCTTCACTCTCAGCTACGCGGAGACAACTAACATCGGCTTTTGTTTTCGAACTTTAGCCTTGGTCGAAATCACGCGGCAGGGTAGCTTGATCGATCATCCACTTGCTTGTTCGATCCTACTCTTTGACATGGACAAGAGAGAACGTACACACCACGTGGTATGGAAAGCCTACAACGCAATGGTAATAGCAGTAGTTTCGGTATACACTAAATGCATCAACATCGTTAAGACATAATCTCTCACCAAACTAATCCTTAAACATGAACAGTCGCTAAGTAAACGATGGTAATACATAGATGAACAAATATACGCAAAATGAGATACTTCACAAAGAAATCAATCGCCAGTTAAGAAGCCAAACCTTTCAACGCACTTGGCAAGGTAGCGCAATACGTTCTAGTTCCGACACCGGCAAAGTAACTGACACTTGGCGATATTTAATTGCACTTCTTAACATCCTCAATAAGCTACAAACGTACGACATATCGTACTCTGGACCACGCGGTAGGAAAAGTTTAATCGAATTGACCACTTTACTGCGAAATTCTCACATTGTACGCCTACCAGACGAGCCTTGAAGTGATCTCTGCTCATGGCGACTCGAAAACTGGACTCGCGATTCCCAACGGGCTGAACTTCTCGGAGACAAAGAACGTTATTACGTTACACAAACTGTGCCGTCTGAACATGGCTTTTATGCACAAACATTACAGAACAGAGAGGAACAAGTCTCCCTGACACTTATCAAATGTGGCTCAACATGAATAAGATACAAGTAGGGAACGCTCAAGAGTCCTAGCTACGCTACAGCACGTTCTGAATGACGAAAAACGCTCAAGACGAAATGAAAGTTTCGTACTAACTAAGCATCGAAAATTCATTCGTCACCATGGACGAAGAAGACTTACGGGTGCTTAATCTTACAAACGTTTAGAATTATTTCACCTAAACTCTAAACACGCAAGATCAACCAACTTATTCTATTTGCTAAACTAACAAATAAGAAATAGCTTTGTAATGCTCGACAAACTGACAAACACAAAACTATGGGAACCTTAACTTGACGGAATTTTTTGGATATTGAACACTTAAACATCGACCCGCTCTAATTTTGACGATAACCCCTGATATTTTCGGCTCAGATTGTATCTCCTGATATAGAACTGGAGTATTTCAGATGTCCACAAAGTCAATTCAATTAAATACGATAAACTCTGCCGAGACTGGATGTTTAAACAGTTTCCAGTAGTAAAACACGCTATCAAAATGGCCTAATCTTTTAAATAAATTAAAATCTCGACTGGAGAACGAACACAGAGGCAACATTCATAAGTCGAACGATACACTCACGACTGACGTCACGAAGGAGCCAATTTGAGGTTCGGTACGGCACCACTACGATACAGAAACTCTTTCGCGTCATTATACTACTTTCAGGACTTTAACCTATCGTGAAACAATTGGAATAACAAGGAAAAGAAATTGGATGTTTGTGCTGAATTTTGGAACCGCTTCTTCCAACACAATGTAAGAATGATTCTAAAATTTAGAAGTTGAGGCAGAAGTATTTAGTAGAACTGAAATTTTCGGGCTTTGTTGCTCCATGTAAATGTTCGTCGCATCAAGAATTTCAATATTACAACCAGGGGATAAACTTCACGAAAATGAGATTGCTCTGAAGCCCAGACTGGTGAAAAAGTCTTCTGACGAACAAATGAGAAATGTTTCACCATCCATAGTAATGTAGTCCAGACAAAAGAACAAAAAGTGCCCCGCTAATAACTGAACATGAGAGCGCCTAGCATCAGCAATGTAAAGGGCGGTGCTCTCCGGTATTGTACTCCTGCTGATGGGCATTCCACGTCATAAGTTAAACAGAGATAAAAATACTGAATGGATTGGCGCAACTCGTAGGACCAATTTAGAGGACCTGCACTAACGCTAAATTCTTGCGCTACGACTACAGGGGCAGAGAAGTCGGCTGGAGACGAGACTTAAAAGCGGCGGGGAGGCGGCGGAGGCACGTCCCTGGGAGGACCGGCATAGCTAGAGAGAGAGACGGCACGGATCAATACTACAATATTAACTAGTCCTAAGTTTAAGGCTTTAACCACCGAATTAGTTGGGCGCTAAGGATGCGTTCACATTAGGACAAAAATCTAGCTGCAGCCTTATGTACATATGCAAGAAGGTTGCATTTAGCTTTTCACGAAAAACTAGCAGCATCCTTAATAAGAAACCGGACTGTATGGTTCTCTTTGGCGTTAAAATGTTCAGGCGTCAAGTAATTTCGTAGGTTTATGACACAGACTTGGGCTCATAACAGAGTATGCGACAATAGTCCCTCTCGTTATGTTCCTTCACAGATTACGTCAGACCAAAGACAGCCCACGCGTCACTGGGATCTATAATTGTTGCCATGGATTGAGCCTCACTCAGGTTTCATTGTAAAACTACGAATATTTTTGATGTAACGAAATGAAAAGATATACCTACTGAATCTTAAAACATGAAACATGATCATTCGAATCTCCTTAGCGTATATTACTCAAATTAAAAACTCGCAAATGGCAGCAGTACGCCACACTGTTATAACTAGTAAAGATGGGTCGCTCATCTCTGCCACGGTCAGAGCGTTTACACCACACCAAAACTTTACTGGAATAAATCTCGATCATTTCATTACTATTCTTCAACAATCATGAAACATGGTGGACCGAGTAAAAAATTATCGTTCTAGAAATTTAGAAGCGAAGTACAAATGCGAATGATTTATTATATATAACAATCCTTGTTTCACAAACCATGGAAACTGTTTTTTCAATCATTCGTCAGAACTGAATTTCATCGCCTCCAGAGACGTAACTGAATGAAGGAAGATTACCATTTGGTCGTGGACTACGGACGGAGAAGATGAAACGCGTACGAAAACCGATATTAAAAACAGATATTACAGTCGCTCACGAATTAGACCTGCGTGAGTGTGCATTGCAGAACGTTTCCGGCAGAGCCGTACTTCAGAGGCTGAGATCATAGGTCATTGAAGCAAAAGGTCGCATTGAAAATGGAGTTTTTAGCAGAAGACGCGGGAGAACTCAATGTGCAGAAGAAAACAATACCGACTCAAAACGAAGGCCAAAATAGAGGGGAAAAACCCTTTTAGTAACTAAAAAAAGATGCAGCGAATGGTATTGACCAGGGTGATGAGCCCCATTGCCGGGGTGAACACCACGAGACAGTTCACAAATGAGGTAGACACGCCGATACCAACGAAAACTAAATAAAAAAACAAAAAGTATAAGAAACACTTGGAGCACTCTTCGTGGAAAATCTTGCTCAAATATCTGCTATTTTGGCCAGGTATACGAGGTAAAGGTATCTCCAACGCGCCGTCATGCCGAATCGCACGTGAAGTTTCTTTATATTAAAGAGTAATACTCCCTCCTTCCCCCGTCCTCCAGAACAAAGTTTATTCCACGGTTCAGAAATTTTGAGAGTAACAATAAATCGAGCGCAGATCAAGTCCCTACTTACAACCCCAAAGAAGTTAAGCAGAATTATGTTATTTAAGCAAAACAATTCGTTAAAATTGAATCAATCCAATTTACCTCCAAACGAAGAAGGTAAAACATTCTCCTGTTGGAGCGACTGACCGCAACTGTGTCGGTATGGAAGACACCAACCAAACCGAAGCTGATTTCAAGTATCCCAACGCCATGAAGTTGTACTCATTTCGATAGAACAATAAGAATATATGAATGGGTCCTCCCAACTAACTCTGCAATTTGTCTTTCAGTCCGGCAGCCAATTTGAAGGCAGGCACATCGAATACTCACCACCGCTTCCCCTGCGCATCACATCAGAGTGACACCACATCCCTCACACGACCATCCGTTGACAATACTCACCACCGCTTNACACGACCATTTGTTGACAATACTCACCACCGCTTCCACTGCGCATCACATCAGAGTGACACCATATCCCTCACACGATCATTCGTTGACAATAAAAAAATAACGACCAAGCAAAGCATTTTACAATTTTGTCCATAATTCCAATTTTTGTCAGCTTGGCGTAATTGGGATGCACTCGAGAACTGGTTACACAGAAAAGGGCAAGGATTATTCCTAACTTTTGAAACAGCTCTTGCTAAAACACAGAAATTTTTTTTTATCTCCATTTATAGAAAGTTCGTGTACAGAGTACTGAACAATGAACCCTGCATCAAGTGAGCCGCATACCAAAAGAATCCATTCACTTCTTCCAAAACTGAGACGCACCAAAACACTAGGTACTCTGGGCATCGGCAGTCCACCCATCGCCAATTGACCGTTAACCCTTCTTTAGTGCCTTTAGGGCACTCGAACATGTTTAGTTGAGAACCTAGGCAGCAATCACAAGCGCTAAGCAAAATTGAACCGACAAAACATCCCAGGAGACTAACGCAAGCAGGGTTGACGGGCCTACCGTGAATTCAATATAAAGTATCTGCATCGTACAGACGTCGCCAAATTTATGGCGGTAGTTTCGTTGTAAATTGTGATGGATTACAAATGTCGTATGGCGACCATCAACAACGACTTAGGGAAATGCCATTAAACTGTCAGCTAAAATGATGAAGAAGCCTCCTTAAGAAGAATTTTTCCGAATAGCTATAATAATTCAAGGAACTAGAAGTAACGCGATTCTGCGTTTTCACAGCAATCATTTGATAAGACAGCACAGAGGATTCCCACACGCCCCTCAGGATGGGGATCTACTATAATTGAGCCCTATTAAATGTAAAGAGTTTTTATTACGCACAGCTCGACTGTCATTTCTTCTCCACAATCAAATTTTTTTCGCTTACCGATGAGGGCTGACGGAGCGGCGCATGGCATAAGGGTCACGTGGGCCGTAGGGATCACGTCTGAAATAATTATTCGACTTAGTAACTAGTTTCAATTGAATATTAAATATAATAATTAGGTTTCAAGCTCCCCATTCACATGAATGTGGTCCAAAGACAGTCAAGCTACGGAACCATTTGGTACGGACTGAAGGAAATGCAAGTCTATGCTCAGTTATGTTATCACACAGGATCCCCTGTCCATAGTAACGGCAAGTTGAGAAGGATAAAGATAAAAATGAAATGAATTATCAACAAGGAAGGTATGAAAATGGCCGAAAGCAAAGTAACCACGAAAGACAGATGTCACGAATGTCTGGCTAGAGCTGAGGTAATATAACTGTGTCCCCCTGGGGATGTCATTCCCATTGACAAAGAATAGATAAACTTAATCCTATCGTCTACGGCTTATCCTTTGCCTTCTGAGGGGTTTCAATTAAGATAACACTGACATTGCTCTTCATACAATTATACCTATTCATTTGTTAATTTATTATTATCAATATTTTGTTCACCATAATTCAACGAATATATATAATGGAAGCACCTCAAATGTGCTTCAGTGTTAGCCTCAAGAAAATTTATTTCCAGAATGAAAGTTTATCATGCAAGAGTATTCTCTTGAAGCTTGCACTCCCTAGATTCTAGTTCTGCATGGAATCAAGCGAGACGTACGTTATGCTACACAAAAGAGGAATATAGTACAATCTGGTGACAGTCTGGTGAGCAAGAGATGTCATTGTTCAGCAGAAAACGACCCCCTGCACACGCCACCCCAGGAGACCCTTTCAACAGGACCGCTCCAACTCACTCCCTGTAGATGTCAGCATAGGGGTCTGGCCGCCGGTCGTAGGGCAGCGGGGCGACGAGGCTCCGGCGCTCCAGCAGCGCGGCGGACCGTGGCAGAACAGGCAGGCGGTCGTACGGGTCGTAGCGGTCGTAGGGGTCTCGCAGGTACGGGTCCCGAGGGGGTGGCAGAGGCCTCCGCTCCAAAGGAAGAGGGCGTCTCAAGCTCTCGTCGTATTCGTCGTAATAGCCATCGCGAGGTGACGGAGGAGGCAGTGGGCCATATCTGGTCAAAAGGCCACTTACAGTTTGCTGATGAACATATCGCATGTAGCTCAGAGAATAGTGTCTATGGTTAAAACTAGCTGAACAATCAACTTTACAGAATTGATACCGTTCTTGGTAATCAGGACAAATAAAATTTTCAAATCAAAAATTGTTAAGATATTTGAAAACGATTATCCATTGACCCTTTACCAATCAAATAATTTTGACAGTAAGGTTGCATTTAGCCAGAGTCTAATTTTACCAATTGAGCCAATGCCAAAAGCCTCACATTACGTGCCTAAAGAATGAAAAAAAAAGTTTGCTTGCTCATTGGAAACAGAATGGCCTCCAATTAACTACTTATAGTTATTTCTGGGGAATTACGGACTCGTTTCTTGACAATCTTCCTATGAACAAAAAATATATTATGGCCAAGTTAAAATTTACTGTTACCTTTGTCAGAAAAGTTTACAGCATTCGCACGCATATACATAGATATGCAACAAAGCTGCCTGTACCTTGATAAAATAACCTAGCAGCATCCTCATGAGAGTAGATTTTGAAATGTATGGTCATAGAGCGTTAATACAATAGGACACAAGATAATGGATTGAATGAATTGAACTGAAGCACTAGCGCACTAAACAACTGCACATCTCTCTCAGGAGACCAAGACCTAACCAACCCTGAGACTAACTCAAGAGGAAAGTGTCGCTTCTGCTGCTGAGTGCACAGCAGGGAGTTCGCTTCACTCATTAAGGACCACTGCCATTCATGAGACGTCAGTAGTACTGCAATTTAGTTAAAATCACGGGTTTTCTGTCAAAACCAATGTGAATATGTATATAATCTCATGAAATATGAATGATTGTTTACACAATACTGCATTCACTGGAAAAACATGTTGGGCCTCATAGAGTTACATGGGCAGACACAAAATGTCATTCTGCATGGCAATATTATTAGTTGTTATTAGTTTTTTTTAAACTCCCTAGCCACACCAAAAGCAATCTCAAGAGCGCAAAAAGAAAGAACCATTTAGTATGGATTAGAAAATGTGGAATCTATGCACAAGTGAGTTCCCACACAAGATTCCCTGTCCATTAAAGCCACATGTTAAGAGGAAGAAAAGATGATGAATAGCTCTTGCTAGCAGGTGTAAGGTGTAAAGATTTCTTTTCTAAAACTTGTAAAGTTTAATTGTGGCACCTATATTTTATTGTTTAGCTTTCCTGTGCAAATATGTTTCTGACAGCCATCAATCAAGTAACTATAGGTAAATATCTTTGAAGATATTTATCGAAATGTATAGCATTTATTGAAAAAGATTCAATGAAGAATATTGTCAGAAATGAAATAAAGTGAAAATGCAGCAAATGGCTTTTGAATTATATTATTTTCACATTGGGTTACCTTTTTTGTAGGAAGCCTGTTCTAGTAGTTTCATAAAAATTACTGCTAGTTTTTCACAAAAAGCTAAATGCAGCCTTACTGCCTACTCATGCACTAGTCTGCAGTTATTTTTTGGTACATGGCTAAAAGCAGTCTTATCCCAAAAATAATTTGATGGTTATAAGGTTAGTAGACAAAAAACAGAACAACGTTATAATCAAGATATTTCAGACATCATTTTACAAAAAAACTTGAAGCACAGTTCATACATGATTAAGACCAACAAATATTTAAAAATTTAAAAGATTCAATTTGACTAAATGCATCATTTTTCAACACCTGCCAAAACTCATGTAACAACAATCAACATACATAGAAATTCTTACAAGGGCAGAATCATGATCAGACCTTTCAAAGTCATTGAGTCGCGACATTTATGAGCTCCCTTTACACATCTTAATTAACTGTCAAACATGGGCGGCTGGGAGATCTGTATCTGTATCTGCCAGTCGTAGGCCTTCCTATCTGTCAGTCAGAAGATAATGATTAGATTACAAAATTACCTGTCAGACAAAGGTTGCACAGAAGAGCCACATATCTGTCAGTCAGAGGAAGCAGGGTGTAATTTTAGCAAATGTCCAAGTCAAGGAGCAGACATTTCGGGTCATTATTATTGAAAGGAAGGGAGGCTGCATGCCCATTGGAGATAAAGCATGCAATTACCTGTTGATTGTAATTTCTGGAGATAAAGGTATACACTCATTTTTTGGGAAATCTTCGTATGAACAAAGATTACATTAGGCTTAAATAAAAATCTGAGGGGAAGATAATCACATACAACACAAAATTACCTATCTGACATAGGTGGCATGGGAGGGCCCCCATATCTGTCAGTCAGGGGAGGATGATCATAAGGTGAGGGTCTGAGGCCCCCACGACCCCCTAGTCTCATGGGACCAGCTCCTCGCATGCCTCGTCCTCTGCCACCTCTGAAGCCTCCACGGAAGCCTCCACCCTCCCGCTTCTCCCCAGTGGATTGCTGTAATGACAAATGTAAAATTACAACACTGGAGAATTACATTAGTTGAAATTCAGACCCATTTATCAAGAGATAGAGCAGTGTGCCCTAAAATTTGAAAAATGATATGGCTGCAGAGTGGAACCCTAATTAACACTTGTGGATCAAATTCTAACCAGACAGTGGTAAGTTTTGGCAACTGACATCAGAGTAATATAAGAAAAAATTGACTGCACACCTATCATATGAAATCAACACAAAATACTGCAACACACAAAGAATTTTCATGTACTAACTTATCTTTATAAAATCAATTTTGAACTATCCTCACACATCAAAAATACCAGCATTATTCAAATGTACTCAATTTTTTAGAGAGGAATTAGTTTGAAAAAAAAAGAGTACATTAGCTCTATCTCTAACAATTTAAAAAAAAAATTGGTTAATATTTACTTTTTAGGGGTCAACTGCAAAGAGGGTCCTATTCATCATACAACCTCCATCTCAATATTATTGGATAGGATTTTTTTCATAAGTGACAAATTTATTTTCAAGAGGTTTACGATTAAATATGAGGAAAAAGTTAGTTTGAAGACCTGTTTCCCACTCCTGAGCTTCCTCCCAGCCACATTAGGGTGGGATTACATTAAAAGTTACATTACAGTTACAGTAAAGTTAAATTAGGGTCATGTTGCATTAAAAAAAGGTTATATTAGGTAAAGAAAGGTTTATTTTGTTCATTTGACACAATGTAATGTGAAGAAAAGAAGGTATTAAAATGTGGCCATAAAACATTCATAAAAAACATTGTGAAATTTCTATACATATTACTACCAAAACAGAATATTCTTTAATCTAGCTGCTTCTATGCACTAAAGCTCTTCAAAAATAGATTTCTGCTCTTCAGTATAACAATTCCTATCTAATGACACTAAAATGGAAGCTATGCAGTTGGCTGCAGTGAAGTGAACATTTACCAACATAATAATTGAGGTTCCACATAGAATTATAAATTTCTATTCTAATCCTATCATAAAATAAGTACAATCTATAAATTCACAACAAAGTTTAGGTAACATACAAATCATTTACTTGGCTACTTTCAAATTATCCTCAAAAGCTAATTGTCATGACAAAAAAATTTGCATCAACTGAACTTTTATACCTTCACTTTCCATGAGGAACTATTTATATAAAAAAAAAAATGCTCTGAAGCTTAAAACAATTAAACTTGATATACTATAAGATTTTCATAAATTTTTTGGAATAGAACATTTACAGTTAAGCAATTCAGTTGTTAAAAATTATTACACTAATAAAATGTATCAATAGGTAGTCGATATACTGTACAGTCAAAAGTATCCTCCATAATTACGAGAAGTTTAAAATTGCTTACTGACTTGAAAGTGTTCTCACCTCAACGCTGATTGAAGAGCCTTGAAAATGATAGTGGTTAAGTGACTTGATAGCTTCCTGTGCTTGGTCTTCTGTTTTCATATGAACAAATCCAAAATTTCCAAGCACTGAACATTCAGTAACATCTCCATGTCTTTCAAAAAGCTTTCGGAGAGCTATTTCAGAGCACTCGTTGGGTAGCTTCCCGACAAATATTTTTGTCTTAGGAGGCATCATGAAGAAAATATTTGTTTCACGTTTTTAAATCCCTAAGTAATTAGGAAATGTGCGCCTCAACGAAACCTGAACTTGTATTTGAATCACAAATGCAAACAATACTCTTTTTGTCATTTACCCTCGGACCTCAGTATTCTTCACTTTCAAGCTTGACGTTCAGCGACTTGTCAATGTTTCTGGAGCCTCAGCCTACACCAGCGGAGCAACTCTCACCCGATACGAGCCTCAATTACCCTAGATATTGTCTAGTTAGCCAATTTTTACATTTATTTTTCAGAACTTATGCATTCTATGCCCAATGCAAGCTGTTTTTTGCCTAAAATAAATGATATTGTAGTCATCTCACTTCATCATTCTAATATTAATCCAAATTGCAAAAATTTGCCGTTTTTTTTCTTTCTCACACTGACAAAAGTTTTCTCAGCACCACTGAGGACATGGTTCTACATCATATTAACAATACAACCCCCAAAAAAGAGTCAATCCTCGACATTCTGTAAGCAAACAGACCAAGCCTTGCCACACAAACCAAAGTTTTTCCAGGCCTGGATGGCCATCGTATCCTGCTTGTTGATTGCCGCATCAGAGCGAAGTCCAAACCAGTATTTCATCTAGTCAGCTTATAGGAAATGGCTTTCAATGCATTAAAGCATGAATAGTAGCATTTAACTCATCATTCATAGAAACGCCACCATTAATCGTAGAAGAAGAGTGGAGTGCCATCCTGGAACATCTGAGGGCGGTGATGAGGCCCCACGTACCCATCCGAATTAGCTCCACAAAGTTCAATCAACCGTGGACGAGCTCCAAACTCAAACACCTTGCAAAAATAAAGCAGAAAGGGCGGAAGGGAACCAAGAAAACGAACGCAGAGAACTAGTGGATCAGGTTCCGAAACCTCAGGAGGAAGATTAAGAAGTAAAAACTCCATGCCTACTAAGGACATGTCAAATTCTTTTATCAAAAACGAGTATATCCAACGCGGCTTTGGTAAGTGAGGTCCCTGTGAGACCCAACTCATCCTTATGAGTAATGAACTAGCCAAGGAACTAGACAAGAGTAGCCACGCTGATCTCAACCGGCTGTACTCTGCTTAGGCCAATTGATAAAGTTATACGTCGACCCTCGTAATAAAGCTGCTCTACTACGGCATACAAAGCAGGACCCTATTGTGGCTCTAAAATTTTCTGTCCGAGCGCACCCAGGAAGAAGTCGTGGAATGTAAGATGTACGCCACAGGTCACGTTACCTCCAGAGTTTCTCAGGGTTCCGTGATCAGCCCCGCGCTCTTCCTTGTCTACATCGACGACCTCGGTAGTGGCATCAATTCTAAAGTGCAACTTTTCATCGATGACACGGTTCTGCAGATACAACTCCATTAACAGTCAGTCCAGTAGATACGTACTTCAAGGAGACCTGAGAAACCTGAAGAAGTGGAGAAGTGGAAAGAAACCTGGCAGATGCACTTTAATGTGCCCAAGTGTCATGCGATGTCCATCACGAACAAGAGGAAGCAGGCTCCCCCTGTTACACCCTGTATGGGCTCATCCTAAAAAAGGCCTCTAGCACGACCTATCTGGGTGTAGAGGTGACGAACAAGCTCCATTGGGGAAAACATGCCCACGCGGTGGCAAAGCGAACCAATCTAGGGCGTTCATCTACCGCAACTTGAGGGGGTGCCGCGTAGGCGAACAAACTCACTACTGAAAGATCTAGGCTATCCAGCGTTGAAGTACGCCAAACCGTTCTAGGACCCTACCAGGCGTCACTTTCCGACGTCCTAGAGGTGGTCAAGAGGCGATCAGCCACGAGAATCCTCCATAAATTTGATTTCAGAGTTCGCACCTCTGTCATGGTCCAGCAGCTATAAGGAGAAGAGGGTGGTGAATAAGGCGGCCATGTTGTATAAAATTCATGGGGGTCTTGTCGATATCCCAGCGTTGACGTTTTTCGCCCCAGCTAGGAGTAATACTGTAATAGTCGTCATACACTGAAGATCTCTGTCCCTCAGTCCCGCATGAACACGCACCGGCACTCCTACTTTCCATCTGCTATCTGCCTGTGGAACTACCTCCTTCGGGAGGCAGTAGTAGCGCCATCGTTTCCTGCTTTTAAATCAGCACTGGGAACGTGGGCCAAGGTTGCCCGAAGCTTCTTATAAAACTGTTTTTACAATGGGTGTCTACTAGCGTAAAGGTCTCCCACGACAAGTTCACAGTAAGCAACTCCTGTACGAAGGATATTACTAGGCAACGAATTTTCCACAGTAACCAAAAGAAAAAAAAACGAAGAAATTCATCCAGGATTAAACGCCCATCTTTGTGCGCCAGGCTACGACTCAGAAGGTCGCACGATGAATAGAATGCTCCGTGCAGTTGACCGCAGTAAAGTAACTACTAACCACGTTTTCACCTTTAATTTATTACTAATTTGATTGAAATAAGGACAAAAACTAACAAAGAGAGGCATTCGGCCGTTTTGCGAACAATCTACTTACCTCACGCGGGATTTGAAGGCAAGTGTGATCTGAACGGTTGAGTAATGATTCGGTACCAAACCGATTACTATGCCATAGATACCTACCCCTAAATAATAAAATTTGGTTTTATTTTTCTCTACCGATAGAAAATTTGATGGGCTTTAATTTGAGAGTAATTTGTAGTTTGTAGAAGCTGTAGGTAAAAAATGAGGCCCATAACGATGAGAGTGAGGAAAATTCGATTAAAACGGGATAAAAAGAATTTTAGGGCCTCTCGTCTGTGCTAGTACTAGAAGTGAACTGAAAGTTTTTTCAAAACTTCTTATTTGTGGATTTGTAATCGATGACAATTATAACCGTGTGCAACTAAAGCTAGAGTTACTATCAAGGCTAGTCTAAAGCTAAAATTTAAACTAAGAAAAAAATTTAGCCATTAACTTTTCTTTAAAATGTTATTATATTTTACTTTAAAAAGTCACAAAAAAGAATGAGCAAGGAAAATTTATTTGGGCCTAGCCTAGGGAAGTCTTACTTTGGTTGTATAATTCCTCTAAGTGAGCAGACATATAAAAAGCATTGAATTGTGCATGGTGCTTTTTTTGCATCAATACGTGAACTAAGTTTGAAAACGAAACAATGTCACGCCATCGTGCTCTGCTCAACACAATAGCTCTAATCTAAACAAAATTTAAATTGGAGCTCCTTGTGGTAGAAGTAATATGTGTGCAATTCCCGTTTTCACAAGGTAATCATGGTACCCAATGCGACTGAGCCCGTACAACAGCTATACTCGTATGTAGGTTCATGAAGAATGCGGTTCTGAGAGCTAGTACAGCAAGCAAAACTAGGGAAACGATAAAGCTTCCAAGCCTTTATTTTGAACATCATGATCATTTCCGACATGAACTCAGAAAGCAGTAAACAATATAGAACATTAGATGAATAGCTCAATAAAATATGCCGAGCTGAAATGAAGTACTGTTTGTTCATAAATGCCAAATTCACAAGACGCTTTTCTAAGCAATTCCTAGACAGGAAAAGCTATACCACATAGAAACGTCTCTGTATATATGTATTGGAATAGTCTAAAAAAAAGTCTCCACTTCTTAAATTAAACGAAATTCAGACGTTTATTATCATTTAGGAAATTGGTCAGCAATTTTTAGAGCTCCATTCTTTTGTAGAATAGACGGGAATCTCGACGGAAATCAGAACAGGAAATTAAAAAACTACGTACACCAATCAATATTATTTCATCATCAAGTGACGTAATTTATTCCACCTTAAGGATATCTGCTGCCATTAGGTATGTGCCCATCTTTGTTCAGAGATTTTAATTTTTAGTGTTGAAAACGGGAAATGAAAATATTTGAGATTAAGGAGTTTATTCATCAAATCTAGTTGGAAACGTATAACATATTTGTACAAGTTTAGTTGTTAAAAGCTAGTTCTCGAGTAGCATCAAATTATCAATCAAATATCTGAAATCAAAATAAACAAAGCATAACAGCAGCACATATTTAATGCAAGATTTAAATTTACAAAATAGAAAAAGAATTAATGCATCCAAAATTAAAGGATAAAGAAAATGAACAAAATAGACAATTTTTCCTAAGGACCATGATGCTAATTACTAAATGGAATGTAAAAGAACACATCGAAAAAATAAGACTCTTCTATAGCCTTTTTACAGTCTATTGCTTCACTCATAGATTGCACATAGTTATTGTTTCAAAACCAGAACCAAAGACAAGAGAATAAATTCATTACGTAGAAGTACCCATACAATTCAAGCAGAGTACGACCCATCAATAATAAACTACTATGTCAAATGATTGCTAGATCAAATGTCAAAATGAACCACTGAAATATCTATCATTTGTAAAATTTTAAGAAAAGCTTACTTCTAATTATTTAATTATTTGGACGCTAAGCGTTTTAGTTTTTTCTGATTATCATTGGACAACATCAGCATAACAATTGATGAAATTTTCTGGCCATCAGAGTTACAAAAATTGCAAGGACGGATCACAGTATTTTATTTTTTATTTCGTGATAATTTGCGCTAATTATTTCACAGTTTTACCAATTGAATGAAAGTAGGATTCACCGCAGGGTGAAGGGCTAATAAGCCATAACGTACAAAGGGTAAAGATCTAAAAATAAAAGATTGATTTGTACAAACATCCCCGAATTAGCTGGGATCACATTTGAAGCGACTCTGAAACATACAAAGCGCTCTCACCTTCCCAATTCGAGACGCACTGTAATTTTTTTCTACTATTAGGTTAGCAGATTTTACAACAACGCCGAGCTGAAGCAATTATTTAAAAAAAAAATGCGCAACATTCTAAACATAATAATGCCACAAACAAGTGAGAATTAAAATGGTGATATAGTAGAACTGAAAGCTACAGAGAATGTTCGTGGACGATGGCAACAATGCTACATTACACACATATTTTGAAAGGCCTAGTATTTCAAACCTATTTTCCGCGCAGTGGAGTTAGTTAACATATATTTAGAAAATTCTGTACACTCCATCGTAGTAAAATTCAGATGAAATTAATACGATGTCTGTACGAGTAATACATAAAATCAAAAAGTGTTTTGAATTTAAGCATCTGAAGCACTCTTTTTCGAGGCAGTAGAAACAAGGAAAGGGTGTACTCTATTTTCGTGCATACTAACTCACCCTTTGTTAATTATTTGTTAGGATTGAATGCTTCTGCTACATTAGTTCTAAAGACATACTGATTTTCTTTTTACAGGAAAGAGATCAATGACGCCGTATGAAAAGCCATCAACGTGACAAAAGATGGTACTAATAATATAGCATTGTTTTTTGGTTATTATATATGAGTAAGAAAGTTCATTGCACAACAACTAAGTGATTAAAAATGCATTTTAATTTGTTCTTCGATTGAAAAAAATTCCTAGGAAGAGAGCTAAAGGACGTGAAAACGTAATGCAAATTCAGCTTGTGCCAAAATAATTCAGGCAGCGAGTCTTAATATAACATCTCAGATTTAAATATTCTATCTCGCAGCTGCGTCTCAGGAACTAGACATATTATCCACTTTAGTGAAGTCAGTAGAAAATTCAGAGTTTACGCTTTCGCATGAAAGAAGCCGGGCACACAGAAGAAAGCAACAACGACCGTGTCAAATGATACACAAAGTTCGAAAATATACAAGGTGACTTGGGAAAACTGGTGGGAAGTAAATGCTTATAACTCAAGGTGTAATTAGTGTAGAGAGGCGACATGGAAAGCATTACAAAGGATATGATCTCAGGTTTTATTTAGTTTAAAATAAATGCACGAAATGGCCACCCAGATATTCGATACAAAGATTACCCCTTTTTGAAAATTCGCGATATCTGCGACCAGAACGTTTTGATCAATTATTGAGGACTCCCGGATAACGTACTTAAAGGTAATGATGATACTGGTTTTGCCACGGAAAGAATATTTTTGATGTATCCTCAGAGAAAATAATCCTGAGGAAATGGGACAGGAATGGTATTTCTAGAAAATCTAGATTCTTGCAAAATAATTATAGCAACAAAAAGTTATAAAGTAATTATGATATGTATGACATGAAATAAACTTGAAATTATCTACTTTCTTACTTATCTTGTTTCGCCCTTCTACGCTAATTACTTTTTGAGTTATGGTTGTTTACTCTCAACCAAATTTTCCTATGTCACTCAGTAGTACATTGCATCTACATGAATACTGTAAAAGACACAAAAACTTCATTACAAGGATTTTAAACAATGTGTCGTCAAAATTACACGTGTAAAAAGGCGTTAACCCGTGCACATCCGAAAAGTAAAACTTAGTCATAAAAACATAGGATCTTTTTAAAAACTTCTAACATATTTAAACAGAACGTAAACGAAAAGCTTGAGTACAGTGTAAACGACAGTGCAACTCTTGATAGCTGCTGAATAGAGGCTATTACTATAATATGCAGTTAGTAAGTCAGCATTTGTACAAATGGATCACACTAGCGCAAACCAACGTCAAGAGTTCAGGGCGCAAGCGCTAAGTAAGGCATGGAGAATCGGAAAAGAATTTATACCGGAAAATCCGGACTACTTTCTCCGTAATGAAACCAAGTCTACTTTAGCTGTCGATAGAATCATAGAGTTTAAAATCACGAGATGACAGCTGTACGTAAGTGAGGCAGATGTAATTTGAAATCAAGCTTATGACAAGCTTATGCAACGCTTAAAGGCACGTACAGCCTTCAGTGTCACTCACCCCGGACGCGATCATTTTAATGGAAATATGCACATCTTGGGAAACACTCATCGCTCCCACCTGTTGAGAAATATAACTCCAGAAAAACCAAGCGTTTAAAAAATAAAGCACTTTTTAAAAGGCCATAGCACGATTACATGTAACTCAACGGTTCTCAACCAATTGCGAGACATTTTGAGCGGCTGTTTCTTTGCAATTTCCAGGCGGCTCGCGGCCCACTGACAGCCATCGAGTGAAGGCATGTGGTGGCTCTACAACTCACACTTAATTTAATAGAGCCTACGAGTGATATATTCCAGAACGGTATTTGGTGACCCCTTCGCGGTGTCCATGAAATCCCTTCGCCCTTTCCTAGAGGATCGCGAGCCTCAGGCTGGGAGCGAAGAGTAAGGACGGCAAAAAACGGTGATTCTGACTTGACAAAAAGCCAATGTAATAACTCTACATACACCACTGTGCTACTTTCATGCATTTTTCTCCAACCAGAAAACGAATTTTCCGTTTTTCTTCTAACGAGGTATCAAATAGATTTGGCATAGGAACCCAAGCATGACATATGAGCCTCGCAAGTTAAACCCATAGTGCTCGAGTAATGCTGCACGGCTGCAGAGCTTACGCCGGTATTTTGTATGTATCAAGAATGGTGCCCTCGCTGAAACCAACAGACATCCAGCTAGTGTCAGCGACATTCAAGTCAGGAATGACGAGATCAGACACAGTAACCACTGTAGGTGCGGACTGCCTCGTCGCTGTAGAGCTTGCCGGGCACCACGCCGTGGTCTGTGTGCTGCACGGGGCAGGTGCGGCTGGTGGGGCAGCGGCACAGGACTGTGGTGGTGACCTCCTCGAAGTCTGTCCTTTTGCGGGCGCTGAACAGTCGGCACGGCTCCTTGCGCTTGCACACCAGCTGTAACACACGATATTGCAATATTAACACACGATATTGCGATATTAACACACGATATTGCGATATTGACACATGATATTGCGATATGAACACATGGTATTGCGATATTAACACACAATATTGCGATATTAACACATGATATTGCGATATGAACACATGATATTGCGATATTAACACACGATATTGCGATATTAACACACGATATTGCGATATTAACACACAATATTGTGATATTAACACACGATATTGCAATATTACTGGCCGGCCTTCCCGAGGGGTGACAAGATGAAGGCTTAAGTTTTTTAGCTTGGTGTTAAAGTAGAGCGAGGAAAGCTGATTACGAAAGAAAACGCTACACGAAAGTTAAAAGGCAAATTTACTATGGTCAAGAAATGTTAGGTGCGTCAGCTGACAAAATATAGTACACGGATGAAGAAATCATGTTCGTGGGAATGTTAAGAGTGAAAACAAATGAGGTGGGTCGTCAAAATTCATTTGAAATGAAAACGTTATAGAGAGACCAGAGCAGTTAAATATTCCCAAGAAAGATAATACTTTTTGCTTTGCTAGAGTACTTTATTAATTCGGGTAACAATAAAGTCTTTTAATATTCTTCTACTTGTATGAATGACGTTATTGAAAATGAATGTTTCTCGTCGTATATTCATGTAAAATACAGCCCGCAATGAGCTCCACACCCTCAACCAATCCCATCTTTCATTTAATTTAATTTCAATCTGAATGGAAATAATCAACCGTGAAGCACAGCCGATTCTAAGCAACACAATTTCCCTAGCAACCATTTCGACCTGTAGCACTGCCACCACCACGTCGGCTTCAAACAACAACGTAAGACAGAAAGTCTTATATGTTTCAATACACAACCTGGAGCGGGGAGCAAGCGAAGCTGTAGAAGTAGCCGTAGCCTTTGTTGGAGCGGTAGGGGTCCTTGTGCACCACGTAGGTGACGGCGTTCTTGGGACACGTACAGTGGAGGACGGTCTGCGTCACGTTGTCAGGGTAGAATATCATTGTGTAGGCCACCTCACCGAACAGCTTGCACTGGGGCAGCTTCTTGGCAGGTTCGCACATCTGCAATGAATAATGCAACTACAGACTGGGGCACAAAGGGCGGACGTTCTTTAAGAGACGAAGGAAATTTTTACCTTAATCGATTTATTCGTACACGAAGTTACACGATTGAGTATACAAGCTAGAAAATGTGAAAATTACTCACATGAGCAGAATGTATCATGCATGACTTTGGGTTGCTTTATCTCCTTATTAGAAATGATAGACTTTTCCATCCTTTCTGTCTCACAGTATAATATGAGTGTTCGAGTGTGTAAAATCAGTTTGGAAGTAGTTAGACTAAACTTCAGTGCGGTAAAATCAAGACCTGCTTATATAGACAGAGTAAACTGTCACTAATGAAAAATACCTGCCTCGAGTTTTCATTTTCTTTTTCTCATCAAGAAGGAATAGAATAGGCAGTAGGATTAGGTTAGTTACGTTTGCCTATCATATGTTACAGGGACTGGCGTCCCCAGGGATATTTACATCAGCTATATGTATAGATAGGGCAGTGAGACTTCTGTTTTTCGTGCTCACTTTACTTCTTTGAATTTTCATATCTTTTTACGCTATCTCTTTTCTGTTTTGTACTTTCTCTTCCCTTTTCACTTGCTGTTTCTATGAGCAGGGGATCTTGCGTGGCAACGCACCTCGCGCACAAAATCCCCGTTTTCTTCAGTCCATACAAGATGATCTTATCTTTTCCGGTGTGACATAGTCTGAATCACTGAAGAGCTGCAATCTATGCCACTACGATTAGTACTGGCATCAAGTCATTGAAAATAATTTGATTAATGCGGACATCTAACCTCGCGTCATTTTTAGAAAAGGAAAGAAACTTTATTTCAATTGCGTAGGCATTACAACACGGTGGGTTTAAATTGTCGCATGATTAATGACAAAACGTAGTGACGCTGACTCCCCACCGAACAGGCCCCCGCTCATATACCTGGTCCAGCGTTGTGTGCCCTGTTCAATTTCCCTACCTCAAAGGAAGCTCTCTGAGTCTGGGAATGAACCGTGGACTTCCTGAATTGTAGAAAATCTGGTACTCTTGCGAAAAATTTAGCTCGTCAATTTTTGCATCAGTTCCATAGAGCTGAAGCTGTGTAGATCGAGCCATGGGATTATTCTTCCATTTAGCATGAGAAAGAATATATCTCAGCCAAATCTTCAAAAAGTTATTTACAGAAGCTCAGTACGGATTTTTACAAACCAGTTGATATCCTCTTTAGGTAGTTAGAAATCTGCCTGAAGAAACACCAGCGTATAGAAACTGCATGTATGGGTGTTCTTTAGGGTGGATCAGGTAGAGGGCGGTCCATTGGTTATATTGGGTAGATAGTGTTCCTTTGGGTGGAAGCTTCAATCTATATTACAGATTGAGATTTAGGCAGTATCTATGTATATATTGAGGCTCTGCCTAAATCATAAGTTTAGAGGGTCCTATTGCTTCTCACCTTAAACTGGAGGTTCTTATCAACCACCGTGTAGCCGTCATTTGTGTCTAGGGACGTGCTGCACTGCGTTGTGCCAGGGCAGCGACACATTCTCTCGGCATACGGTGTGCTGTATGTGCTGATTTTGTTGCACACCGAATGACCAGAGCACACAGGAAGATCTTCTTCAGAGTGTTGCTGGAATGAAAAGAAAGCCATTCAGTCAAAAGCATTCAATACGAGCTCTTAAGGCATCAGTAACTCGTTTGGGCATTTAGCAAATCCGTGACATTTTTCTAAAGTCAACAATTTTATAACTCCATTACGTGAAAATATCTTCACGCTCATCTTTTGCCAAAGTAACAAGCTCAAGGAAATGAAAACAATGCCTCTTCCATCTAATCATCGTCGAAATGGGATAAAATATTTTTTAAGTCAACTGAGCTTCATGAACAGAAAATGTATCAGCCTGTTTGTGATAGGTATGAAAATTCGCTTTGATGTGTGTCATGAATAACTACTCCAATTTAGGTGAAAAATGGCTCCATACCGTTACGTACCTGAATAGATACATATATTCAACTAACGCTTTTATATAATTTCAGAGAATGGATTCATATAGTCTCAGAGTCAAACGACATTATGTGTTCGTTTTCTCTTACTTTCACTCGCTCATTCTCGACTTCCGCTGAATTAAACGTACGCTGCCTTAATAGAGCTCGACCTTTCATTCATGGCATTCATTACGATAATGATACCATTATATGTATGAATTCTGAAGACAGCGATCCGTCAGCAAGCCTCACCAACAATGGTGGAAACGATAGGAGTGAACAGTCGGCCTCGGGACTATCATGTTTCGCCTAGACGGAAATTGCAGTTCAAGGTAAACATACAACACCAACTTGATCGGCAAATGCAATGTGGCATTTAATTAGATCGGGAAATGCGAGGACAAATGGGCACTTTGAATAAAAATGGTTATATTAGTTCATCATTTTTTATCTTGAGTAAAATCTCCACGCATATTCTCTGTATTTCACCTTCTGGTACTCGGATGCACACATATGTGTGTGGGTCGCTAAAAGATGTACCATATGAAAGAGGAATTCTCCCCGGACAGAACGGGCAAAAACTATCATTTCCAAGTAATCCCTATGATATGAAATATACATCGACACCTGCTATTCTCCCCTAAGAAGGAGAATAACTCGAGTTGCCAGGCGGTCTAGCAATCGTGATGTTCACTACAAAATATGAAGATGGAGCAGAGCAAGGATTAAAACTAGAATTCATAGTGAAGTTTTAAATTAAGATTAAAACAGAGTGAGAGAAATCCTGTCGCTCAGATATCGCATCTGTTAAACACTCTTTGTTTGGCCGCGTTGGGACCCACCTAGGTATTCTATCGATTTAGCATTGACTAGAGATTCACGATCAGGACGGAATAAAAACTCACTCTCCTGGATGTGGCAGATGGTCAATTGGTGGTAATGAAGAGTGCAGTTAGAATGGTCAACCTAAACCTAATAAAAAATGAAGTAAAGTACATGGAAATAAACACTTCAAAGAACGCAGTGGGAATAAAAATAACGAAAAATAATTATCTGTTCACTATCTGAAATTTGTATGAGCTTTGTAACGAGCGCTGTTACCTATTTCAACGTGACCTGCTGGAGAAGGGGCTCGCGAGTCTTGGTGGAGAGTAATTCATATATTGTTTAATTAATTCTTCAAATCTATCTATCTATCTATCTAGTACAATACTAAAAATCTGGTCGTCTTGCTTGCTTGAAACCGTGCTCAGAAGAGCCGAATTTAAGTCGGTCAAGTTAGTAAAGTGGATACGGGAATGAAGGATTTGTCTGTAAGCTCTGAGATATTCGAAATTTATTCTCTTCGTTTAACCCTGTATTTTGGATAACGACTCAACTGCATCGGATATATCTCTGGATACGGTTTAATTTTGAAAATTTTTATTTGACCCAACGGGTCACGGGTTGTCTAGTATAATATATTTTCTGCAAACAACGAAATTTTTCCAAAGTATTGTATACGTAACGTAGAATGGATATCCGGCTTACTTTGCGTTTACGAACTCTACGCAACGTGAGAAATTAGGAAATTAAATGCGATTTTCCTGACGTTGCTCAGTAACGCTCTCCTGTTAGAAAGGGCTGAACTTGTGCTACACGAGCTCATGTTGTCGCACAATGCGTAGGATGGAAAAGAGCGAAAGAATGAAAAAATAAAGGATTGATTACTTAGAGAATGAATGTTCAAAAGAAAAATGGAGTGTGAGAGAGAGAGAGAAAGAAAGAAAGAGAGTAAGAAAAGATTGTTTATTCTGAAATAAGTCGGCTAGTATCCATGTTTGGGTTACTCAGAGATATTCAGCACAGGAAGAATGAACGATTGATGTGAATCTGGAGTGTCATCATATATATTCTACGTATAATACTACAAACTACAAACAAGTATACATACAAATATACATAGAGCGCACATGCTTCCGAAAAGTTTTGATTTTATTTAGCGATACTCCTTTTGCAAAAATCCTTTCAACTTTCTCATTAATTGATAAACAAATTGATATTCAAAATGAAGTAAAGTAAATTTCGTATCCAGTCTTCAAGAACTTAAAATGTAGTTTTATTAATTTCTATCTTATTTAATCTTGATCACGGACTACCCAGTCAGTGACGTTACTCCAACGTTTAAACAAAATCTATCATTAACCCCTCACATTCTCGGCCCCCTTTGCTACGCGAGGGCGGGCGGCCACACTTCTTCACAAGCGCCGATCCCACAACACGAAAAAATGTCAGTGGAACTCAGCTGTGAATATTTTCCTCCCGAAGCCTATAAATACGCCATGAGAAGTGGAGCTCGACGCCAGCGCAGCACGCACTGAGCGCAGGCGTGTGGCACAGGCGTATAAACAGCAACGGCCGCAACGTGAACTGCTATTCTTGACCGCCCCACGGGGTAGCGCATGCATAAAGAGCTATTTTCGCAGGGGTGCTGTTTTGTGCGGCGGCGCCTGGCGCACACCGCACTATAGTTGTTCAGGGTCGAACTTTGCTGCACATTCTTCGCATTGCTTTATGACGGATTTGCTCCGTCGGTTGGTAAACGAGCTGAGCGAAACGAATATGTGTAGGAGTAACTGGCATTTTATGCTTTCATTTTCGGGTTGCAAATGGAAGTCAAGTGTTAGAATTGGACTGCAGAGAGAGCGTAAAAATTGTATCCTGTTAAAGTAACTCGGAGGTTATATTAAGAAATTCAGACAGTTCAGACGCAACTATGAAATTACGGCTCAATTGCTGCGTTAAGCCGCGAGTAATTGGTCACTCCGTCGCTATCGCGAGATGCAGGCGTGACTGTTGCGTTATAGCGAAGGCACAGGTATGGGTTCAGAAGGGGCGATGCAATCTCGGTGGTGGCCATTACTCCTATGCGAAGGAATGAAAAGAGAAAAGAAACTTCGTTTATTTTTAAATCAATCGCACAATCGTTGAGCGCTAAGGGGTGTTTAACGCGTTAGATTAAATACTAACAAAAACCATCGTATGGTTCTTCGTATATTCCTGACCATTTCAGAGAGTTACAGTTGACAGGTAGGCTATGAAATGAGAAGAAATAGTTGAACATATTGAGAATTATACAGTAAGAAGCATCGATAATTTGAATTTGAGTTGTGGTACAATAAAACTGGAGAATCTGAACTAACACTAAAGCTTGCGAAAGGAGATCTTTTTCCGTATTTCTGCCAGACGCGAACTCTAGCACAAGGCTTTGCACCAGCGAATGCAGTTATCTCATTACGTAAGACGCTTCACCCCCAAGGAACAGGACATACCTCCGTCAGGTGCACCCGAACTTGACGACGTACACGTACACTGGCGGTTCATGTACGATTCTTCAAATGTAACTTGAATTTTTTGTACCTAAAATAGTTTTTCACGGAAAAAGAGCGATACGTCATACGTGTACTCGTGCGCGCAAAATAGCTGACGAGCTTCGCTAAAACGTCACATGAAGGCACGTTACGGAACGTGGTAACAACGTCACCAGCGCACGCACCAGTACTCCAGTAGTACTCGTTGTGCCACCAAATTCAGAGTTCCGTCATTCAGCAACCTATATAATCCGGTATTACACTAAAAAAGATAATCAAGCGATTTATCACGTAGCCTACGGATGAATGCATATACCTAATCTGTTCCATAATAAAAACTGAATTTGAATTCGGCGACACATTCGTGCTTTGAAGTTAGATTTGTTCCTGTCATTTTTGCTCTTCCTTTTTACTCAGCATAATGGTCTTTGTTTACTTTTATAATTCATGTATGAGGATTTTCTGTAACCACAAATAAAAAGAAGTGTCGGTGCACAAGCAAACCATTACGCAACACTGGTTGGTTGGTACACGGTGGCCTAATACGTAGGCAACGCGTTAAACAGGTTTTACGCTTACGAATGCGCTCTGAACGTTTCTCATGGGGGAGACATGGTAGTACCGCAATGTATCTACTTAAAAAAAAACGGAAGATACAGTCAAGTTGGGTCACGATCCGGCAAATCTCAAGTTTGGAACTTACAGACTTTGGAATGTTCAACTTCTACTTACGCAAGAGACGTCACTGAAGTTGTACCCGCACGTACATAGCGAGTCTTTGAAGTGTTGGGGCGTGCGAGTTAGGTATGTATATCCTCGCCACGAGTCCCACCAAACAATCTCAGTCCTGAACAACAATGACTCGTTCATCAATGTACGAGCGAGAAGTTAAAACAATGCAACCTTGATAAAACCTTTCTCGCATTCTGAGGAGAAATGAACAGACGTAAATCAAAAGACTACAGACGAAAACCGTAGATATTTAGTGTCCAAAATCGCACTGCCCAGCGACAGGAGCCAGCAACTCGAGACCTCAAGTCGCATAGCTCCAACAGCTCTCATTTTCGCTCGTGCTTGTGCAATTCGTATTCTAAATTCTCAATGACATTGGTTAACTTGTGTACACTATATATATCGTTCATAGATTTAATGTCACTTCACAAAAATACGCGAGGGTTCGTGAACATTTACTTATGCTTTTCAATTAAGGTTTTTCTTTTTTGGAATAAATACTATTTGTACCTAATCATCATTTATTTCAAATTTACCAAACCAGGCGAAAGAACATCAAACTAAGTTTGCTGTAATTTTTTTGCGTTAGATGCTAAAGTAAGATGACCTGACCGAAAACTCGATATTTCTGTACACAGTACTGTGTGAGGACAAAATAGTACTCACAAAAACTTATTCTGGTCGCTACTTATTCTCTCCCAAAGTTTTTTTGAAGCCGTAAATTATACTTGCCGACTGACCTTGAGCATCTAATGTTCCTCGAGTAATAAATACGTTCGAACGGATGGGGTCTCGGACATGATATCGCTCTCTTGATATTTTTTGTCAGCACGAGTGGGTGTCATAAAGATTCCCTGGTGACAGCCCTCACAAAGACTGAAGGTTCGGAGCAGTGACGCTTCGAAAGTAATTAGCGCAATAAAATTGAACATGACTTACGAATGCTGACTCAACCTGTCGGAGTGGCTCTAGTAGCGGAGTGGAAAATGGTAAGCTATCGCAAAATAAAGGAGGATAAATGGATTTACTTCACTTTAATTTGCAGCTGTATGGCGAGATCACAACATACAAATAATTTAAGACAAATGACAATGTTTTATCAAGTCAATATACAAAAAGAAGATAAAATTTTGGGGAGGAGCAAGGAATGAATATCAACTGCGTACAAATTAGGGAAGTTGTCCCAGTGGTATAACTAGCGAAAGAATCAAGTCCAAAAATTAGGGAATTTGTCCCAGTGGTATAAATAGCCAGAGAGAATCAAGTCCAAAAGATGCTTTAGGACTTTTCCCCAAGAGTCGCCGATCCTAGTAAGAAAACCTTATCTTAGAAATACATGACTTTAATGTATGAGATTTGTACAGGGTGATCCAGAGAACGGAGAGCTTCTGAAAAACCAATAAGAATTGAAAAAAATCCAGCAAATAAAATTTATTGACAGTAATTGAAGCACTACAACTTGTAATTCAATAGATAGTGATCCAATTTATCAAAGTTTGAAAATTACGTCCTGTAGATGTACATGGCCACTACTAAGCATTTCAAAAATTATTTTTTCTGTGTCACCCTGTACTTTTAATCCCTCCATAACTATGTATGTCAAAGAATTCTCCTCTCAACAATCCTTCACTCATAAATCCTTTTTTAGTAGTTTCAGCCAGTGTTCTTCAGACAAAATTTGCACTTGGCACTTCCTCAAGTACAGTCTAGTGCCTGTTTTTTTACAGTTCATGAATTTATATTACCCTGCCTAATCGTCCAAATGAACTCAGCTCCAAAAATTCGCTATTTTCTTTCCTTATTCCTACCTTAGCCTGAGGCTAATATATTTCAAGTCATCCCAAAATTGCCAAAGCTTGTCACGCACAGTTGCATGATCAATTCACTCTACTAGATCATTTTCTGTTATTTTATCTCTTGTCCCTAGCTGCTATTTTTGGTGTTTATTTTTCCCCATTATTTCTTCTCCACCTGCCTGTGCGCAATTTTCATGCCT